>RCUC01122461.1:0-15312 GCA_003697995.1 Taxidea taxus jeffersonii | reverse complement strand
TGACAATATAGCCATAGGATATCATGATAATGAGGGCATTTATTATCCCAAAGATCATTGTTAATATAGCAATCAACAGTTGTACAAAAAATGTGTCAGTGCAGGACAGGATGATGAGTTGGGGCATGTCACAGAAGAAATGGTTGATGACATTAGGCCCACAAAAGTGGAGCTGAAACATAGTACACAATAGGGATAAAGAAGCAGAGAGTCCAGCCAAATAGGATCCCAGCACCATCCAACTACAGAGGGTGGGTGACATGATGGATGAATAGAGAAGTGGATTACAAATGGCACTATATCGGTCATAAGCCATGGCTGTCATGAGACAAGACTCACTCAGTCCCATGGTTGAAAAGACAAAGTACTGAACAGCACAACCCACAAAGGTGATAGTCTGCTGCTCTTGGAAAAAAGTGGAGAGCATCTTGGGAGCTATAGAGGTCACATAGCAGATATCTATGAAGGACAGATTACTGAGGAAGAAGTACATGGGTGTGTGGAGGTGAGAGTCCATCCTTATTAAGATGATGAGGCACAGGTTCCAAGTCAGAGTCAAAATGTAGATCAGCAGGAATAAAGCAAATAGCACTGCTAGGATTCTGGGAAAATCAGAGAATCCCAAAAGGATGAAATAGGTGATCTGTGTAATATTTCCTCCCCCAGTCATTGGCTTGCTGCTTCTAAAATCAGGAAAGAGAGAAGAGAATAATGCACTGCTGACTCAGGTGAGATGACAGTATTACAATTCCCATATGTGCTGTTTTTTCCCTCCACTGAGTGCTGGGAAAGAACCAATGTCTCACCGTCCTGATGAAAAGACACAGGTTTTCATCTCAAATTATCAAGAAGAGTGATTTTAAAAGTGCTTCCAACTAATATTATATTTGGCTAATAGAATTGAAATTTAAAAAAGAAAAAAAAGTGCTTCAGATTCTCATTTATTTCTTAAAGTCTCATGAAAATTAAAGAGATATATTTTAATTTGCCTGAGAACCAAAATAATATAAATGCTGTGATTATTACAGAGATCATTCATTAAAAGTTTTTTTAAAACTTTGATAATTCATTATATAACCACTGCTTTATAAGAACATAAGTAGAATTGAGACGCCTGGGTGGCTCAGTTGGTTAAGCAGCTGCCTTGGGCTCAGGTCATGATCCCAGCATCCTGGGATCGAGTTCCACATCGGGCTCCTTGCTTGGCAGGGAGCCTGCTTCTCCCTCTGCCTCTGCCTGCCACTCTGTCTGCCTGTGCTCACTCTCTCTCTCTCTAACAAATAAAAAAAAAAAAAGAAAAGAAAAGAACATAAGTAGAATCACTCCAGATTAAAACTGAGATAGCTCTTCAGGCCCACATGGCCATCTAGATAATGTTTTGAGATTTCCTCTTTTATCCTTGCAAAAAGTTATTTACCCTCTTTGCAATAATTTCACAAGCTTTTATATGAATGCAGTTAATGTATCATCTTCTAGCTGGCCTAGAAATCTATAGCATAACTTGTCACTCTTTCTTGAGGCACGGTATATGTGCCCAATAAAGTTATGGAACAAGTCTTCTTTTTTTTTTTTAAGATTTTATTTATTTATTTGACACAGAGAGAGATCAAAAGTAGGCAGAGAGGAAGGCAGAGAGAGAGGGGCAAGCAGGCTCCCTGCTGAGCACAGAGCCCGATGCAGGGCTCGATCCCAGGACCCTGGGATCATGACCTGAGCCAAAGGCAGAGGCTTTAACCCACTGAGCCAACCAGGTGCCCCTGGAACAAGTCTTCTTAGGGAAGTCTTCGTACTAAGTATACCAAAGGGAAGGTAGTATAGCTCACTATTGACCCCAAGATTATTTCAATTTTAGGGTACTTTACTACTGGACAAACAGCATGAGAACATTAAAGTTTCAGACTTTGGAGTTTTGTCTGATATCCTCTCACTTTATGAGCTTGTCCCAGTAGCTTAAACACACAGACTGATTTACTCAAAATGAAGTGAGAACATTAAGGGCCCCTGGACTATGAAATTACTAGGACAGTTATAAGAAAATTCATGTAGATTGTCAGCACACAATTCTGTACACAGTAATAGTTCAGTAGGTGTTGGCTATTATTATCATGGATTGCTTACAGATAAACATGAATGACAGCTGTACCTGGGTTAGGAACATCAACAGTGCTATAGTTGTATGGGTTCATTTGAGGAATTTCCTGAGGCATCACTGACCTTGTAGACAATGAGGAGTCATTACCTTTAAGCAGATGTAGATTCAGTCCTCATGTAGAAGCAAATCAAACCACTTGGGGCCATGAAGACACAAAGCACATAAACAATTTTCTATTTAGTTTGCTTAAGCTTGAGTACACTTGGTTAACTGACAAACAGCATCAAACTATGATGGACTCTGATTCAGAGGAAAAGTAAATAATTTAAATTACCAAGTACCACATAATTATATATCATGTGTTTTATTGATACAGTCATCATGTTAGAGCTCATTAACTGATTCATAGTAGATTGCAACTGTGGCCTATGCTCCATAATTGCCTGTCCTTACTTCAGATGAAAAAGAAACTCAATGCGAACAGATAATAAATTTTTGAAAAAATATTAATAATTAAAAAGACATGAACTTCAGATATTAAAAAGTATTATGAACCAAGAGAGACTGTGGACTCTTTGTTTTTATAGAACCTTTCTATTTTTTTTTCTTAAGATTCTTATTTATTTATTTGACAGACAGAGATCACAAGTAGGCAGAGAGGCAGGCAGAGAGAGAGAGAGAGGAAGGGAAGCAGGCTCCCTGCTGAGTAGAGAGCCCCATGCGGGGCTCCATCCCAGGACCCTGGGATCATGACCTGAGCCGAAGGCAGAGGCTTTAACCCACTGAACCACCCAGGCGCCCCAGAGACTGTGGACTCTGAGAAACACACTGGGGGTTTTAAAGGGGAAGGGGGTCGGGGCAGGAGTAAATCTGGTGGTGAGTATTAAGGAGGGCACGAACTGCATGGAGCACTGGGTGTTGTACATAAGCAATGAATCTAGGAACACTGCACCAAAACTAATGATGTCATTTACGGTGACTAAAATAATACAATAAGAAAAGAAAGAATATTACATGTACATTCACATAATTAAGAAATTGAAAAGTTAGAAAAAATTTTAAAAGTAGTATAAACACTGATCATTCACTATTCTTTAGTTCTTGAAATGCATTTATATAATCTTGGTATGTGGAAAAAATGTCTGAAATCTAACAACAAAAACAGAAAGTATAAGAGAAGAATATAACAATTTAAAACTTGGTGATGTGACCAAAACCCACTTAAGTAAAATACTTTTGAAATACAATTGATAAGGGAAAAATAGTCACAAAGCATAAAAAAGACAATGTAGTAATGCCTTTAATATAAAAGCCATAAATCAGGGAAAGGGGCACTGAGGGTACAAAATGATTCTATCTTCCAGAAAGAAAAATTTCTTTTGCTTTATAAAATATCTATTTCTCTCAGGATCTCTCTGTCTCTTTATCACACACACACACACACATAGAAACACAGGAAACAATTAAAAATGCTTGAAGTAATGAATGGCATGGTTCTGGTTTCCTTCCTTAAACCTCTCCATGTTTGACCAATATTCAACAATCCCTATATTTACACAAACAAAAGCTATTAAAATATATAAATCCTTAAAAGTAAGCACAGAGTAAGACAGAAAAGGAGAGGGGATGGGGATATGAAAGGGAGAGAGAATCAGAGAGAAAACAGACATTCAGAATTTCCTGGCTTTTACCTACTGGCTGTATCAGCCTTAGCAAGTTATTAACTCCTCTGTGCCTCAGTTGGCTCATCTATAAACAGAGCTAAGAGTACTTACCACCTCAGAGAGTTGCTGCAAGGACTGATTGACATAAAGTGCTAAAAACGGTAAGGGCTCAATAAATGTTGGCAATTATCATCCCCATTATCATCCCTCTCTGTGAAGGAAAAATAAAGCAAACTAATATTGAAATATCAAGATCTTCACATGAATTAATTTCTAAATTAGATGGTCTCTAAGCCTACACTTGAGAATATCATTAGTCAATGATTGTATTTATTTCTGTCTGGTGTAACTCTGTTATCTCCCAGTAAGCTGGAGTGTAAACAGCTGATGCCCCTTTTCATGGGCCACTACCACCAGGCACTCTGAGCTGATGAAGCTCCATAGAGTGCACGGTCTAGTGGACATGTTTCACTATTACTGATATGCACCTTGTCTACAAATATTTCTGTTACTGAACAAATGCATGGTGAACAAATGGTGCTTTCATCCACTTTTGAAAGCAAAATTAAATTCTTATTTCATTTCAATTATGCTTTTGTGAACTTGGAAGTCTTTCCTTTGACTCCTGAAGTGTGGCCACTATAACTTCTCCACAATTTTATCCAAGATGAGTTGGAGTCAATGAAAATATTCTGAAAACATAAACTCTCATGTACAACATCCCCTAATACACCAGCATAAACTAATCAATTCAGTGAAAAGAAGTCTGGCTTCTGATCAATCACTTGCAGTAAACCTCTTCACTTTTTTTAAAATTTTATTTTATTTTTTCAGTGTTCCAAAATTCATTGTTTATGTACCACACCCACTGCTTCATGCAACACATGCCTGCCTTAATACTCACCAACAGGTTGACCCATTCCCCCCAACTCCCTCCTTCTAAAACCCTCAGTTTGTTTCTCAGAGTGCACAGTCTCTCATGGTTCATCTCTCCCTCCAATTTCCCCAATTCACTTTTCCTTTCATCCTCCTAATGTCCTCCATGTTATTCCTTATGTTCCACAAGTAAGTGAAACCATATGATAATTGATTTTCTCTGATTGACTTATTTCACTCAGCATAGTCTTTTCTAGTCCCGTACATGTTGATACAAGAATTGGATATTCATCCTTTCTGATGGCTGAGTAATATTCCATTGAATATATATGGATCACATCTTCTTTACCCATTTGTCTGTTGAAGGACATCTCAGCTCTTTTCGCAGTTTTGCGATTGTGGACATTGCTGCTATGTACAGGGTATTGGGGTACATATGGCCCTTCCTTTCATTACCTCTGTATCTTTGGGGTAAAACCTAGTAGTGCAATTTCAGCATCATAGGGTAGCTATCCTTTTAACTTTTTGAGGAATCTGCACACGGTTTCCAAAGTGGCTGCACCAACTTCATTCCTACCAACAGTGTAAGAAGTTTCCCCTTTCTCCACATCCTCCCCAATATTTATTGTTTCCTGTCTTGTTAATCTTGGCCATTCTAACTGGTGTAAGGTGGTATCTCAATATGATTTTGATTTGAATTTCCCTAATGGCTAATGATGATGAGCATTTTTTCATGTGTGTGCTAAGCATCTGTATGAGTTCTTTGGAGAAGTGTCTGTTCATGTTTTCTGCCCATTTTTTAAACACTTGGAAGGTAAAGACCATCCTCCTCCAGAATGTTTGGATCAATCAGGAAATCAAAGAAGAACATAAACAATTCATGGAAACCAATGGGAATGAAGACACATCAGTCCAAAACCTATGGGATATGGCAAAGGCAGTCCTAAGGGGGAAATACATAGCCATCCAATCCTTACTCAAAAAAAAAAAGAAAAATCCCAAACACAACAACTCTCTTTACACCTTAAGGAACTGAAAATCAATAGCAAATTAAGCCAACCCCATGCACAAGAAGGGAAATAATTAAGATTAGAGCAGAGATCAATGAGTTAGAAACTAGAGATACAGTATAACATGTCAATGAAACTAGAAGCTGGTCCTTTTTAAGAATTAATAAGAACAATAAATCATTGGCCAAACTAATCCAAAAGAAAAGAGAGAGGGCCCAAATTAATACAATTATGAATGAAAGGGGAGAGATCATTCCTAATGCCAAGGAAATAGAAACAATCATCAGAAATTATATCAACAGTTATATGCCAATAAGTTAAGCAACCTAAAAGAAATGGATGCATTCCTGGAAATCTATAAACTTTCAAGTCTGAAAAAGGAAGAAATTGACAACATGAATAGACCAATCTAATTATGAGATTGAAGCAGTGATCAAAAAACTCCCAAGGGGTACCTGTGTGGCTCAGTGGGTTAAGCCTCTGCCTTCAGCTCAGGACATGATCTCAGGGTCCTGATAGAGCCCTGCATTGGGCTCTCTGTTCAGTGGGGAGCTGGCATCCCCCCGCCCCGTCTGCCTCTCTGCTTACTTGTGATGTATGTCTGTCAAATAAATAAATCTTAAAATCTTAAAAATCTTTAAAAAATCTTAAAAAACCAAACTCCTAAAAAACAAGAGGCCAGGACCTGACAGATTCCCTGGGGATTATATGAAACATTCAATCAAGAAATAATACTTATAATCCTGAAACTGTTTCCAAAAATAGAAACAGAAGGAAAACATCCAGACTCTATGAAGCCAGGACTACCTTGATCCCCAAACCAGGCAAAGAGCCCATCAAAAAGGAGAGTTTCATACCAATATCTCTGATGAATATGGATGCCAAGATTCTCACCAAGATCCTAATTAATAAGGTCCAACAGTACATTAAAAAGATTAGCTCATCACTTTCTCATCACATTCTGGTGACAGAGGCAGACAGAGGTAAAGGTATTTCATGTGAATCATCACTCCCCAAAAGATAAGGAATTGTGGATTGTTCTACTAACTCATAACAAAATTATCTTCTTGAACTTTGGTAAGCTATAGGAAAAGGGGAAAAATTCACTTTTTGTTTATGTTTTCGCATGTGTCCACCATTTCCGATGACACATTAAAGAAACAGTGACTGGTGTAAATATTAATTGGAGGGGAATGGAACCAGTGTTCATGTCCTAGAGACACAAAGTTATACCCCCAAGATCATAGGATCTAGAAAGACCTCAAGGCACCTGGTTGTGATAATGATGATTCATAATTTTGGAAAGAGCTCTTGAAAGCAGCTAGATGGAAGAGATTCCTTATAGGCCCATCAGAATAACGTCAGATCTGTCCACAGAAACCTGGCAAGCCAGAAGGGCTAGCAAGATGCATTCAGGGCACTAAATGAAAAGAACATTGAGCCAAGAATACTTTATGCAGCAAGACTGACATTCAAAATGGATGGAGAGATAGAGAGCTTCCAAGACCAGCAAGATTTAAAAGACTATGTAACCACCAAGCCGGCACTACAAGAACTATTCTATAAAAGAGGAACAAGCCCAAGAATATCCTTGAACAGAAATTTATGGAGACAATCTATAGAAACAAGGACTTCACAGGTAACACGATGTCAATAAACACATATCTCTCAATAATCATTCTCAATGTGAATGGCCTAAATGTGCCCATAAAACAGCACAGGGTTGCAGAATGGATAAAACGACAAGACCCATCCATATATTGTCTACGAGAGAGACTCATTTTGAATCTGAGGATACATCCAGACTGAAAGTGAAGGGATGGAGAAGCATCTTTCATGCCAGTGGGCCTCAAAAGAAGGCTGGGGTAGTGATTCTCATATCAGATAATTTGAGTTTTAAACTAAAGACTGTAGTCAGAGATACAGAAGGACACTACATCATTCTTAAAGGGTCTATCCACCAGAAGCTCTAACAATTGCAAATATTTATGCCCCCAATATGGGAGCAACCAATTACATAAGAAAACTGTTAAGATAAAGAGTCATATTGATATGAATACATTAATAGTAGGGGATCTTTACACACCACTCTCAGTAATAGATTATCCAAGCAGAAAATCAATAAAGAAACAAGAGCGCTGAAAGACACTTTGGACCAGATGGACCTCATAGATATATAAACAGAATATTCCACCCTAAAACAACAGAATACTCATTCTTCTCGAGTACACATGGAACCCTCTCCAGAAGACACAAAAGATTGAGATTATTCCCTGCATATTCTCAGATCACAATGCTTTGAGACTGGAGCTCAACCACAGGAAGAAGTTTGGAAGGAATTCAAACACCTAGAAACTAAAGACCACCTTGCTTAAGAATGCTTGGATCAACCAGGAAATCAAAGAAGAACTTAATCCATGGAAACCAATAAGAATGAACACACTTCGGTCCAAAACCTATGGGATAGCAAATATGTTCTTAAGGGAGGAAATACATGGCCATCCAAGCCTCCCTCAAAAAAATTGAAAAATCCAGAATATACCAGCTGTCTCTACACCTTAAAGAACTGGAGAATCAACAACAAATTAAGCCAACTCCACACACAAGAAGGGAAGTAATCAAGAATAGAGAAGAGATCAATGACATAGAAACTAGAGATACAGTAGAACACATCAATAAAACTAGAAGTTGGTTTTTTGAAACAATCAATAAGAACGATAAACGATTGGCCAAACAAATCCAAAAGAAAAGAGAGAAGGCCCAAATTAATAAACTTATGAGTGGGGATGCCTGGGTGGCTCGGTTGGTTAAGCGGCTGCCTTCGGCTCAGGTCATGATCCCAGCGTCCTGGGATCGAGTCCCACATCAGGCTCCTTGCTCAGCAGGGAGCCTGCTTCTCCCTCTGCCTCTGCCTGCCTCTCTGTCTGCCTGTGCTCTCTCTCTCTCTCTCTAACTAATAAATAAAATCTTAAAAAAAATAAACATGAGTGAAAAGGGAGAGATCACAGCTAACACCAAGGAAATAGAAACAATCATCAGAGATTATTATCAACAGTTATATGCCAATAAGTTAAGCAACCTAGGTGAAAAGGATGCATTCCTGGAAAACTATAAATTTCCAAAGTTGAACCAGGAAGAAATAGACAACCTGAATAGACTGATATCTAGGAACAAGATTGAAGCAGTGATCAAAAACCTCTCAAAAAACAAGAGCCCAGGACCTGATGGATTCCCTAGGGAATTCTACCAAACTTTCAAAGGAGAAATAACACCTATCCTCCTGAAGCTGTTTCAAAAAATTGAAGCTGAAGGAAAACATCCAGACTCCTTTTATGAAGCCAGCATTATCCTAATCCCCCAAACCAGGCAAAGACCCCACCAAAAAGGAGAATTTCAGACCAATATCCCTGATGAATATGGATGCGAAGATTCTCAGCAAGATCCTAGCAAATAGGATCCAACAGTACATTAAAAAGATTATGCACCATGACCAGGTGGGATTGATCCCTGGGTTGCAAGGGTGGTTCAACATTCACAAATCAATCAGTGTGATAGAACAAATCAATAAGTGAAGAGAGAAGAACCACATGGTCTTCTCAATTGATGCAGAAAAAGCATTTGACAAGATACAGCATCCATTCCTGATTAAAACACTTCTAAGTGTAGGGATAGAGGGAACATTCCTCAACTTCATAAAATGTATCTATGAAAAACCCATAGCTAATATCATCTTCAATGGGACAAAGCTGACACCCTTCCCGTTGAGATCAGGAACAAGACAAGGATGCCCAACTCATCACTCTTGTTCATAGTATTAGAAGTCCTAGCAACAGCAATCAGACAACAAAGAGAAATAAAAGGTATTCAAACTGGCAGTGAAGGAGTAAAACTCTCTCTTTTCACAGAGGACATGACACTTTATATGGAAAACCCAAAAACTCCACCCCCAAACTCCTAGAACTCATACAGAAATTCAGTGATGTGGCAGGATACAAAGTCAATGTACAGAAACCAGTTGCTTTCTTATACACTAACAATGAAAATATAGAAAGGGAAATTAGAGAATTGATTCCATTTACTATAGCACCAAGAACCATAAGATACCTGGGAATAAACCGAACCAAAGAGGTCAAGGATCTGTACTCGAGGAACTACAGAACACTCATGAAAGAAATCAAAGAAGACAAAAAAAGATGGAAGACCATTCAATGCTCATGGATCGAAAGAATAAACATTGTTAAAATGTCTATACTGCCTAGAGAAATCTGCACTTTTATTGCCATTCTGATTAAATTCCACCAGCATTTTTCAAAGTGCTGAAGCAAACAATCCTAAAATTTGTATGGAATCAGAAGTGACCCCGAATTGCTAAGGAAATGTTGAAAAAGAAAAACAAAACTGGGGCATCACATTGCCTGATTTCAAGCTTTACTACAAAGCTGTGATCACCAAGAGAGCACGGTACTGGCACAAAAACAGACAGATGGACCAGTGGATCAGAGTAGAGAGCCCAGATATGGACCCTCATCTCTATGGTCAAATAATCTTTGACAAAGCAGGAAAAAAATATATATACAGTGGAAAAAGGATAGTCTCTTCAATAAATTGTGCTGGGAAAATTGGACAGCTATATTTAGAAGAATGAAACTTGACCATTCTCTTAACCATACACAAAGATAAACTCGAAATGGATAAAAGACGTCAATGTGAGGCAGGAATCCATCAGAATCCTAGAGGAGAACACAGGCGGTAACCTCTTTGACATCGGCCACAGCAACTTCTTTCAAGATACGTCTCCAAAGGCAAAGGAAACAAAAGCGAAAATGAACTTTTGGGACTTCATCAAGATCAAAGCTTCTGCACAGGAAAGGAAACAGTAAACAACACAAAGAGGCAACCCACGGAATGAGAGAAGATATCAACAAATGACAATACAGACAAAGGGCTGATACCCAGGATCTATAAAGAACTCCTCAAACTCAACACACACAAAACAGATAATCATGTCAAAAAATGGGCAGAAAACATGAACTGACACTTCTCCAATGAAGACATACACATGGCTAACAGATACATGAAAAAATGTGCATCATCCCTGGCCATCAGGGAGACTCAAATTAAAATCACATTGAGATACCACCTTACACCAGTTAGAATGGCCAAATTTAACAAGACAAGAAACAACATGTGTGGGAGAGGATGTGGAGAAAGGCAAAACCTCTTACACAGTTGGTGGGAATGCAAGTTGGTGCAGCCATTTTGGAAAATAGTGTGGAGATTCCTTAAGAAATTAAAAATAGAGCTTCCCTATGACCCTGCAATTGCACTACTGGGTATTTACCCAAAGACACAGATGTAGTGAAAAGAAGGGCCACCTGTACCCCAATGTTCATAGCTGCAATGGCCACAGTTGCCAAACTGGAAAGAACCAAGATGCCCTTCAATGGATGAATGGATAAGGAAGATGTGGTCCATATACACTATGGAGTATTATGCCTCCATCAGAAAGGATGAATACCCAACTTTTGTATCAACATGGACGGGACTGGAAGAGATTAAGCTGAGTGAAATAAGTCAAGCAGAGAGAGTAAATTATCATAGGGTGTCACTTATTTGTGGGAAGTAACTTACATTGGGAGCTGGAGAGGACAAGAGAGTTGGGGGAAATTGGACAGGGAGACGAACTATGAGAGATTGTGGATTCTGAGAAACAAACTGAGGGTTATGGAGGGGATGGGTGTGGGAGGTTGGGTGAGCCTGGTGGTGGGTATTATGGAGGGCACGTATTGCATCGAGCACTGGGTATGATACACAAACAATGAATTCTAGAACACTGAAAAGAGCTTTAAAAAAATAAAGGCTACCTGAGGGGGGGAGGGAATATTAATTGGAGATTTTATTATGTGCATCTAGCTAAACAAAACTTTTCCATTTTTGACTACTGAGGATGTGGCCAGTTTGTAAGGTTGTGCAGAATACAAAATCAAGTAAAGAAAACCAAGATATTGCAATGAAGTAGAACAATATAAGTAACAGAAAAGATTAAAATTGGCTTTAATTTTTAAAAGATTATTTATTTATTTATTTGCCAGAGAGACACACAGAGAAAGAGGGAACACAAGCAGGGGAGGTAGGAGAAGCAGAAGCAGACTTCCCACTGAGCAGGGAGCTGGACCTGGACCTTGATCCCAGGACCTAGGGATCATGACCTGAGCCAATGGCAGATACTTAATGACTGAGCCACCCAGGCACCCTAAAATTTGTTAGCTTTTATAAATTTTATCTCATTAGATTCTAAATAATCCCATTATCTCCCATTTTATACATGAAAAAGAAAAAAACAGAAGGTGACAGAGCTCAATATGACACCCTGAAGAAATCACAGACCTGGAACTCAACCTTCATCCCTTACTCCAGAATAATCCCTGAAATTTAGATTAGAGATTAACCTAGATCTTCCTTCCAGTGAAGGTCAGAGAAGTTGGGAAGGAGAAAGAGAACCCAGGAAGAGGTGAACAATGGGAGAGACTGAGGAACATAAACCTTGCTCCACTATAGCTCCTACTAGAAGAATCACATGGCTATTAAGATAGCACAGAACCCACTGTTCTCATCAAAGCTTGCCCTCTCACCTTGACCCAGATTCCAGAAGACAGAGCTCTTGCCAAAGGCTGAAATTGTTTATTTCTTTTCCAAAGGAATTTTCCAGGTGGATTCTATTGCTCTCCAAGATGGGTCCCTTTGGCCATGAAATAGGCTGTCCACTCAGAGTAAGAGAGATGCCAACAACTGGAGATCCTCTTAAATGTGTTACTGTTAAGGGCAGAGATAATAGGAGAAAAGACAATTAGGGGGAGAAAACCCTCTAGGTACTTGTTCTCTGGAGTCATGGTTGTCATGGAGATTCTGTCCCTGCTAATTTCATGTCCCATTTTGCCACGTCCCTTGTTGGATCCAATCCCCACTTCCCCAGTAGTCCAATCATGTCCATATAACTATCGCTTTTCTGTTAGAGGCCAAAGAGTCAGTAGAGCTGGGAAGAAGCTAGGAATCATTCAGTCTGATACCATCTATTACCAGGCAAGGAACCTAAAGCCAGAGGAGCTAAAAGATTTGCACAAGATGAGACTGGTAAAATACTAACTGGTGAAATACCTTAATTAAGATTAGTTAGAAATGTGAGCATTTCCCTGTTGTCAAAGCACTTTCATTTTAGATATATACATCCGTACATTTTCTCACCTATCTGACTGGATCCAATCATCGCTGCAGCCTGTGAGGAAGACATGGCATTATTTCCTATGGGTAAGCAAGGAAATCGAGGCAATCAGGAAAACAGTAAAACTAATTCATGATTTATCATGGCACAACCTGGGGCATTGATATCAACCAATATGGGTAAAATTCTTACCCTTCACTTGATGACTGTGTGACCATGAACAAATTAACCTCTCCCAGCCTCAGGATTATCATAAAATGGGGCTGATAGTAGTAGCAACTTCATAGGGAGGTCTTCATAGAGAGAATGAAATTGGATAATGCTTATAAAGCACTTACATAAGGTGTAGTACAACCATGTCTTCTATTAATATTTGGTGTAATTTCTATGCTCTGATTTGGAGCTCGTTCCAACATACGCTGCATTACTAATACGTCCTTCAAAAATATCTCCTTATCAGCATTCCCACAAACATTTTTGCTTGTTTGTTTCTAGGGGTTTTTGTTTGTTTCTAGTTTTTTGGAAATGAGAAAATGAAAGTCATCTACCCTGCCAGTTACTAGGAATACAGAGATGTTTTAGAGAAGGTTCCATTTTGGTTTGATCTACTTCAACTATTCTCACTTCTAGGGAGAAAGGGGTGGATGGGCAATGAATTAATTATTTATTTAACTCTTGCTGATAATTTAGCAGTTATATATTTCCCCTGATAAGAACTGTAATAACTTAATACTTAAACTGAGCAGGTACTTAAGATAGTTTTAAATGTATAACACCAAAAGTAGAGAATGTGGACACCATGGCCACCCAATAGAGGACATGTTTCTTGTCAGAAAGAATCATATATGTTCCACAAATAACACATTGTGATATTCAAATGAATTGTAACTACAGCGGGAAGAATGTGGCAGACCGTTTTGTGCCCAAAGGTTCTATCTATAATATCTGCAATATAACTTCTCATCTGCCATCTTCATACAGTAACAAAAAAATTAAATCTAAGTGATGTAACTATGTGAAGTATAAAGTACTGTAACTATATACACAAGATAAACAAGCAAGAATAATAATACAAAAACAAACTCATAGATACAGAGAACAACTGATGGTTACCAGAGAGGTTGCAGAGTGGGTAAAATGAAGGGGGTAGATTATATGGTGATGACTTGTAACTAGACTTTTGGTGGTGATCACTTTGTAGTGTATATAGATGTTGCTTATAATGTACACTTGAAACTTACATAATGTCATCAATTTCTTGGCATAGGAAGGCCTGGATCATGCTGCTTGGTGTCTTCCCACAGAATGTGTAAGGCCTCACATAGCCTCACAAGAATGATGGTTGTCATGGTGTGTTTAGGTTGTAGGAACTGAGTCTTGATCTGAGTTTCCTAGGGATTTCAGGACCTTACGCTGATCAGGAGCAGAAGAGCCATTAGATTTGGGAGTTCCATGAGGACACAAAAGTCCAACTAAGAGAATTTCAAGAAAAATTTAAAAAGAGATTTTTTTTCCATTCAAGAGTTTATGGATAATTTCATACATA
Source organism: Taxidea taxus jeffersonii (assembly GCA_003697995.1). Lineage (NCBI taxonomy): Eukaryota > Metazoa > Chordata > Mammalia > Carnivora > Mustelidae > Taxidea > Taxidea taxus. The sequence goes on along the minus strand of RCUC01122461.1, from coordinate 905 downwards.
GTATGTTACTATATTTTAAAGATTTTATTTATTTGTTAGATGGAGAGAGAGCACAAGTAGGCAGAGTAGCAGACAGAAGGAGAGGGAGAAGCAGGCACTCCCCTGACCAGGAAGCCCAATGCAGGGCTCAATCTCAGAACCCTTGATCATGACCTGAGCTGAAGGCAGCTGTTTAACCAACTGAGCCACCCAGGTGCCCCAGTACATTACTATTTATACAGTACTTAAGGAATATCTACAACATTTTCCAAATTGGCTGAACCAGCTTACTTTCCCACCAGCTCTGCACGAGGGTTTCCTTTTCACCTAGTCCTCCCCAACACTTGTTATTTCTTGTCCTTTTGATATTACCCATTCTGACTGGTTTAAGGTGCTATCTCATCATGCTTCTGCCTACCATTTCCCTGAGGAATAGGGATGTTGAGCATATTTTCATATGTCTACTGGCCATATGTCTTCTTTGGAAATAGGTCTATTCAAGTTTTCTGCCCATTTTTTAAATTGGATTGTTTTTTGTCTTTCCATTGTATGAGTTCTTTATATATTTTGTATATTAACCTTTTGTCAGATATACCATTTGCAAATTCTTTCTCCCATTCAGTGAGTCGCCTTTTTATTTTGATGATGGTTTCCTTCATTGTTTTTTCCTTCACAAGCTTTTTAATTTGATGTAGTCTCGTTTGTTTGTTTTTGCTTTTGTTTCCCTTGCCTTTGGCATCAGATTCACAAACATATCAGCTAAGTCTGATGTCGAGGAGCTTGCCGCTTATGTTTCCTTCTAGGAATTTTATGGTTTCAGGTCTTACATTCAAGTCTTTAATCCATTTGACTTAATTTTTGTGTATGGTATATGATAGTGGTTGGGTTTCATTTTTTTGCATGAGGCTGTCCAGTTTTACCAGCAC
>RCUC01122460.1:0-16471 GCA_003697995.1 Taxidea taxus jeffersonii | reverse complement strand
AGTAACTCATGGTCATGGAAACAGTGGCATGGTTTGTGCCAAATTCTAAAACAACCTTCCCGCTAAAGCCATTGGCCACACAATCCATGGGATGCTATACCTCTAAGGATTTAAACTTACAGAAAAGTAAATAAATAAAGGTGTAGATTTGTTCTCTTGTAAAAAGAAAGAAAGAAAGAAAGAAAGAAAGCAAAGAAAAAGAAAACTTTTCTGCATAGCTAAGGAAACCATCAATGAATAGAAGACAACCTACTGAATGAGAGAAGATATTTGCCAATCATATATCTGATAAGGATTGATATTTAGAATATATAAAGAACTCATACAACTCAACAATAAAAAATAATCTAGTTATACAAATAGGCAGAAGATCCGAATAAACATTTTTCCAAAGAAGACATAGAGATGACTAATAAGCACATGATTAGATGTTCTACATCACTAATCATCAGGGAAATGCAAATCAAAAAACCACAATGAGTTATCAATTTATAATGATCAGAATGGCTACCATCAAAAAGACAAGAAACAGCAAGTTTTGGTGAGAATGCAGAAAAAAGGGAACCCACGTCCACTGTTGGTGGGAATGTAAATTGGTGTGGCCACCATGGAAAACAATATAGAGGTTCCTCTAAAAATTAAAAATAGAGCTATCATATGATTCACCAATTCCACTACTGGGTATTTATCTGAAGAAAAAAAAAAACACTGTTTTGAAAAGATATATTCACCCTTATGTTCACTGCAGCATTATTTGTAATAACCAAGATATGGAAATCATCGAGTCCATTGACGGATGAGAAGATATACTAAAAATATACAATGGAATACTACTCAGCTGTAAAGAAGAATGAAATCTTGCCATTTGTAACCACATGGTAGACCTTGAAGGTATTATATTATGTGAAATAAGTCTGACAAAGAAAGATAAATACTTATATGTGGAATCTAAAAAACAAAACAAACCAACAAAACAAAATAAAGTCCAAACTCATACATACAGATTACAGAATGGCGCTTGCCTGAGGGTAGGTGGATGGGGGGAATGAGTAATGGGGATCAAAAGGTACAACCTTCTAGTTATAAAATAAATAAGTTATGGGGATGTAATGTTCAGCATGGGTAATACAGTCAGTAATATTGTATTAACTTGTATGGTGACAGATGGTGACTATACTTATTGTGGTGATCAGTTCACAGTATACAGAAATGTTCAATCATTGTGTTGTATACATGAAACTAATGTAATATTGCATGTCGATTACATCAATAAAAAACATGAAGAAAGGGCTCATTGCATATTTTATAAGGAAATATTGCTAGACATCTATGTATGGATCTCTTAGCACCTTTTAAAATACACTTAACCTCAAATAAATAAATACTAAATTATAAAATATACCTAGCCTCTTACTTTTTCCCACCTAGTCTCCCAGATTTAAGACCCTTTTAAATGCTCCACAGACCCTGTGCACCATTACATCTGAAGAACAATGATATCACAGATTAAAATTAGCCCATATCCCAAATAAGTACAATCATTTCGCTGTAAAAATTTGGAAAGGGTTTTTATAATTTTGTTTCTGAAATATTAGGCTTCAAATAATATGCCTAATTTGTAACTACGATTTCCAAGTGATCATCAAGTATGGATGCTTTCAGAGCAAAAAGGTTTAACTTACAAACTCTTTTCAAATGTCTTGACATTTCTATACTCCTTTTTTGATAATGAATGAAGCTGCATTGAATATTGCATTTTGCTTAGTTATTAACTTGAATTTTCTATTTCTTCTAATTTGCAACCTGTGTAAATGTGATCAGACCTTAAATATTTTCCTAGGCCTGTGAAACTTAGAAACTCTGGAGTGCCTTCAGTTCCTAATGAATTCGATAGGCCCACCCACAACAGCCCCAGATTATCATCCCCACCAGAGACCTAGCACCAGAGTCCTTGGGGACTGGACCACAAAACACTCAGCCCAAGGACTGGTCACTGTGCAGTCCTACCTGGTCTTTGCTGGTTATAGTTTGACACTGACTCATCTTCTGACAAGCAATCCTCATGCAGATGGGATACCTTCTCTGAGCACACAGAACTCCTCAATGTCTAGTGGCTACACTTGGGTCCGTGTCCGAAGCTCTTTGTATTTACATCTTTCAAATAAAATCTTCTTTTCAGTTTCAGCTTGACATTAGAAGGAATAATATATAACTTACCACACTCCCTCTCACCCCCACACACACACACAAAAATTACTCAGTGGAAAAACCTTCAGAGATAAACAGACACAACATGTATCTCTTAATATTTCCTGTTCAGTATTCAGAGGCTTCTTGAAGGCAACACTGTAGCTAATAGCCCAGGCTCCCTACCTAGACCAAACTGTGCTGAGGCCAGAAGTCTCCCAGCCCATCACTCCCTACACAGAAGCCCCACATCCTTTATACTGTGCTGCTTTTTAAAGGAAAAATGTCTGGGGAAAACTGTTAACTATGTAGGTAAATATGCATATTGTTAAATTTAAAATTCCAGAGAGATTTTTCAATATTTACAATTCTGATTTCCTTATAGATGTTTCTAAAACAATGGCACCATTAAACCTGAACATTAATACCTTACATTGAGAACAAATGCTATGTTTTTTATAAGCATCTCCTTTATCTGTTCTTTCTCTTTATTCATTTAATATCAGTTGAGCATCTTCTCTGTACCAGACACCATGCTGAGCCCTAGTGAGTACAGCAGACGGAGTCCCTGGGAATAAAGGAGGCAACAATTGCAACCCATTGAGGTGTCTTCTGTAAGTGCTTCTGCAGGGCTAATTTAAACCTGTTTTACTAAAATTCAATCCCATTTCTCCTTGTTCTACCCACGGAGTAGGTAAACAACAGCCAATCACTATCCTCTCCAACATAGGCTTCCTGATACTTGAAACACTCAAATTTCTTTTTTCTTGCTCAAAATAAATGTATTTTTCACAAAGAAAAGAAAATTACATTTGATGTGAGCAACAAGCCAATATAACTCCTTTGCTGTGTCATCACATTGTCATTGATATGAAAATATAGAATATAAATTTTCAGTCACATTGAAAAGATAGAGGAAAATAGAGTCTCATATAATCAACCAGTTTCTTAGGCATTAATCTATACACAATCCTGATGGTACCATTCTAAAAAAATGCACTCTAATGAAACAAAAATTGTGCCATATTGCACTAGCTGAGGAAAAAGTAGCTAATAGGTCTCTATCCCATAGGACTCGTATTTAAGTACCCTGCCCCCAAAGAAATCAAGACACACTGTCACTGAACCACACTGTTATCCCTTAAGAAGACTACAAAATGTGTACATCACTCATTCGTTGACACTGAACTTGTGCCAAAACTATTAAGAGCACATATTAATACATATCCCAAATGTGTAGGAATGACTAGAGAATAAAACACAGAATGAAATTGGTACTCACTATTAATTTGTCTTTTATAAATGATTAAGTAAAGCATATGAAGGAAATAAAAGGGCAGTAAATACCCTTTTATCACAAACTGGGGGGTTTCTCTTACTCTGAGCTTGCACACAACCAGTTTAGAAATATGCATAATTGCCTATGGTCAACATCATATCACTGCCAGATCACACATTAAACAGATAACCACTATTATTATAAAAGCGACTTCCTTGACCTCATATTTTGGTCTGGCTAGGAATTCCTGTATTTTCCCAGATCAGCTGTTACACGGTGCCAATCTTGTGCTGTGCATGTCAATTCTGTACCAGTGTAAGTGACCGGTGCCTCACAGAGCATACTTGAAAACACACTTACATGCATAGGAATAGCATAAGTTCAAGAAATATGATCATAGTTCTTGCAGTGTTTTTTTTTTTAAATCTGAAGTCTATGTGTGTTTTTCTATCATAGCTAAGGTACAGTGTGTGTTATTTGGCAGCTGAATTTGACATGAAAATATAAAAGGTTTGGGCAACCACATATTTGGAAATAGAAATCTTTCCTGAAAACATGGCTTTGGTTTTTAAACACAGCTAAATTTCTGGAAACTTCAATTTGTTAAAGACAGCCAAGACTTCAATCATATTTAACATATTCCTGGGGTTTACATATAGTGTTTCAAAGTAATAAACAACATCTTGTTTGGAGTAGCATGAAGAAAATGAGGCAAGCACTTCTTTAGAGTAAAAGCTCCACTTTTTAAAAATAGTTTGGAGACTCATTCTTATGTTGGTAAAATCACAAAACACTATTCAGCAAACAAAACATGATGAGCTCAATTCAAGTTGGTAAACATTTTTAGCTGGCTTCATTTGTAGTAAGAATTTTAATGTAACCATAACTTCAAGGATACGTCTCTTATAATAGAGACTTGAGGGGCAAAACTTTTTTTTTAATTGTTAATAAGAACAATGGTGTCAAGTTTGCACTTGAAAATTGGAAGAGATGTGATGACAACAGTGAATTGATTGAACAAGTTTAAAAATCACATTACAGCACACTAAAATGCAATGATATTTACTCACTAGTGCTCTCACTGCAGGGACCAACAAGCCCCAGGCCTGATTCAGTAGCAGAAAATAGACTCCTTCCATAAGGTAGGGTCTATATATACACCTTATCTCCAACATGTAAAACCAGCAGTAAACCTGTAAATCTTTCACATGTTTTTGCCGCATTGGTCTAAACACAACAGCAAGGTCTGAAAACTCTTAAGTTTCTGAGTAAGAATAACAAGCCCTTTTTAATAAGCAAAACATGACAAGTCAAATAGTCCTATCCAAGGAAAGGAAGGTGCTTTCTCTATACTCTTTGTAAGAAGTCAGGTCAGGACACCCATGTAGCTCAGTCCGTTAAGCATCTGCCTTCAGCTCAGGTCATGACACTGGGATCCTGGCCAGCACTGGGCTCCCTGCTCCACGGGAAGTCTGCTTCTCCCTATGCCTCTGCCTTTCTCTCTGTCTCTCATGAATAAATAATTTTTTTTTTTTAAAAAGAGAGAGAGAAATCAGGTCTAATTTCATTTCACTATGCTTTTTCCCTAAACAGGGACTCAATGAACAGAAAATCCGTTGTAAGAACAATTACAGATTCACATGCAGATAATTTATGAGAAACCAACTAATAAGAATGTGAACATCTTGTTCTGTGGTCAATACTCCTTAATTTTGTCTGCATGTTATTCCTTACTTGTTTCATACTAGATAGTTTATTTCTAATGGTTAGCAGGTAAAACATGAGAATTTGTCTGAAGGTTTAAAAGTTGGTGAGATGCTACTTCACACTCATTAGGATAGATATGATCAAAGAACAGAAAACAAGTGTTGGAGAGAATGTGGAGAAATTAGAGGCTCATGACCTATTGGTGGGAATGTTAAATAATGTGGTCACTACAGAAAACGGTGTGACAGTTCCTTAAAACATTAAAAATAGAATTACCATATAATCTAGTAATTCTACTTCTGGGGATAAACCCAAAAGAATTGGAAATAGGGTCTCAGAGAGATATTTGGACACCCATGATATAGCAGCATTATTCATAATAGTCATATGCCGGGAGCAATCCAAGGATCAATTAATGGAGGAATGAGAAACAGAAATGTGGCATATTCATACAATGGAATATTACTGTCTTAAAAAGGAATAAAATTCTGACACTTGCTACAACATGAATGAATCTTGAGAACATTATACAACATGAAATAGACCAGTTACCAAAAAGCAAATGCTCTAAGATTCCCCTTATGTGACCATGCTTTGAGTAGTCAAATTCATAGAGACAGAAAGTAGAATGGTGGTTCCCAGGGCTGGGGGTAGAGGAGAATAGGAAGTTATAGTTTAACGGGTACAGTTTCAGTTTTGCAGGAAGAAAAGAGCTCTATAGATAGGTTGCACAACAACATGAATGTACTTACACTACTGAACTGTATACTTAAGAATGGTTAAGGTGGTAAATTTTATGTAACGTGTATTTTGCCCTCAAGGAAATATTTTTTAATTGAAATAAATAAATACACTCTGTAGTCTGAAGATCAGGGCCAAGCATGTTGCATCCTTTCATCATTGAATCTTCACAACAACACAGGCCATGAGTGATATTGTGTCCATGTTACAGATGGGACCGCTAAGACCAAAACCTCAGAACTTAGAAAAGATCACACTCGTAGTTCAGTGGAAGGTTTGGGGGACAAATAACTCCATGCCTGTGCTATATCCAGTAGCATACTCCTCTAGCTTTTTCATTCTTGCCTCTGTCACTGCTCAATATGAAAATACCCCCACTTTTTAGTGGAAGATGGACGCCTGAAAAGCCTATGTTAAATGTCTGTTTATCAAAGAAGTTTCTGATCCCAAAGAGGAAAGGATTTGTAAGAATCTCCAACCATTCACTTACAGAAAAAATACAATGAAATGTTAAGCGTTTGACTAAACCTCTCTTCCTACAGTCTAACAATGGACAAACATCAGGAGAAAAAAAGGAAAATCAATATTTTAAAACCATTTACGTCACCAATTCACAGCTTAGACTCTCAAAATCCTTATTAAGGGGGGGGGGGATACTTACAGTCTTTGTCCAGAGAAGTAAAGTTTTATATGTTCCCTATGCAAGCAAGAGTGATAAGATGGAGTAATTTAGTAATAAACCTTAAGACTTTAAAAATCATTAAGGAAAGGTCTATAGTGTCATGTCTAGATATGCCTAGGAGAACTTAGAAAGTACATATACTAAGGACTGTAAGATCTTAGAGGGATGGGGAAATCTTTTGCTCATTTTATACGATTTTATGAATAGATGATACCCTTTTTAGCGTTTTTCAAATAAAAAAGGAAAACCAGACAAAACTAATAAATGCTTTCATAGATGCGTATTGCAGTATAAAAGAAGGAAGTGCATTGTCAATGACTACGTTGATTTACATAGCAGACACCTTTATTCTTCATTAACAGGAAGTACTATAGCACAGTGGTTAGAAGTGGGGGTTTTTAAGTCAGGCTTTGTTTGAATTTAAGCCTCATTCTCACTGGTTGTGAGATGGAAAAGTATGATTTACACACTCAAAATTTATGTTCCCATCTGTAAAATGGGGATAATAATACCAATCTCTCAGGTTTATTGTTAAGGTTTTAGAGGTTACTATGTCTGGTACATACTGATCCCTCTGTTGAATACAAGATTACAGTTAACAAAAGAGACCAGGTGATTCTACAATGTTAGCATTAAATTAGCTGAATGTAGACTAAGGGATCAGGAAAAACAAACTGATAATAGACTGTAGGAAAGCTTGAATTTGATAATAAGTCAGCTTAATTACTCAGATATTGATTAGGATAATAATGAAGTTAAATCTGTAGCCTGTTTCTAAAGATATCGTGTGATTGCTTGCTATTCTAGTTTCCTAAGCAGTCAACAATCTCAAGAGAATGTTCCTGAGACTTAACCATGTATGATTAAAAATAATAGATGATATTGAAAGCATCTGGTTCAGCAAATGCTCCCAGGACTGAATAGTCAAGGTACTAATGTGGCTTTTTAAGATAATACAAACTGTCAATAGGAATGTTGATTGAATTTCTAAAAGGTAAACTGCTTAACACGGAGGAATGAGAAGTTATTTTTTAAAGAGTTAAAAGCGATCCAGTTGAGATTTATCCCAGTTAAGTACTAAACCAAGACAAGAAAAAAAAGTGATTCAAATAAAAGTGGTTAAGCAGAGATTTTAAAAGCAAGCTGTTTGGACAGTTAGTAGAAATCTTTATGTGTTTACATAATAAAATCACATAAAATAAACAGAAATAACAAAGTTAGGCTGAAAGAAAATGGCAGGCAATGAACTCAAAATCTACAAAATATTTCAAATAATCCTAAACATTTTTCTACAAATGTTAAACTGAGCCTCCTCATTAAAGAATAATTTTAAGTCAGAGTTCAGTGTGGGGGGACAGGGATTTAACAATGGAGAGGCATAGATTTATCTTGCTGCCTCAGCAAGTATTGTCATAAAGCAATTTTGCTTTCCAACTTTATAAAAAGAGCATTTGAGCAGTGTACACATACCAGAAGAAATTATTGTGGGCAGAGAAGTAAAGTTATACTGGCCTTTTATTCCTCTCCTACTGTTACAGAGATTTAATCATATCTGGGACACGTATGCAATGCCCACCAAAGATATTAACAGGATGGAAGCCATCTTCCCAGTGAAACTTGGGGGCTCTTAACTCCTTTGAGAAATCCATCCTGGTCAACCACCCACAGAACGACTTTGTCTTAGAGATAAGACAGTGACAATTGTCTTATTATCCTCTCCATTGATAATAGTGTCAAAGCACTATTTCCAAAGTGCCACTTAGTCTACCTGAGAGGAGACAGAATGTTCTAGATGTGTGGATTGTCCTGACCCTGATTTTCTCCTGCTTGCCCATTAGCACAGATTATTTTACTGTTCACACTGTGCCCTAGACACTAGTCTGAGAGCAAGTGGACTAAAGCAGAAACAAGACTTTGGTGAGAATGGGAAGTGGGCTAGGGGTAAGGCACGGTGGAGGAACAGCATAAGGCATCAGGCCAGAAAAACAGGCTCTGATGGACATACGGTGTCCATATTTTCCAAACCAAAACTCATGACACATAGCTTGACATGTATGATTGTACTTATGGGAACAATAGGACAGAATATTTACAACCCAGGGTTGCCCTGGAAAATCTAGGGTATATAAACACCACATCCATAAAGTCATTGCAAGTGGGAAGGCTAACATAACCTACTTTGAATTCTGCGAGTGCTGGCCAGCACATGTGAAAGCAAGCTGAAGTCCCCCTCGTCCCTATTTATTTCGATCACAAATGCATTACATATTTTTGACACATTTAGGATCTCTATTCCAAAGACTTGCCATAAGAATAGCAGGTGATATCTGAATGAAATAGATTTTTACAGTTGAGTAGAAAAGCAGGCATCATATCAGATTAGAATTATTTGCCAAACTTGCCTGCCCAGGCCTTGCAGGGGGACTAAACTCACCCAGAGACTTCAGAGTAACAGAAGGGAGGAAATATTCTCAGAAAGCCCATGTGCACTTGCACACAGCTTTTGGATTAGGCTCCACAAGTTTTCAGAAAGAAAATTAATCAATTTAAATATGTGCCCCTTTTTTCCTGCCTTCTACCCATTTAATTACTTGCATGTGAGAGTCACTGTTTCCTATACAACCGCCCCCCCCCCCAAAAAAAAAACTTCAGTGAAAGCTTCTTGTCGAAAGAAAGACAAAGGTCAATAACCTAATATCCCCAAGCAACCCTAAAACAACAAACCAGGGAGGGGGAAAAAGTGAAGAAATGCTCAGAACAGGGGAAAGATCTTCGTTCGTTGTATTCTTTTGACAGTGGATAAAAGTTATGATTTCCCCCCCAATAACTATAAATTGATAGTGTATCCAACTTTTAAAGAATGTGTAAGGAGACCCCATAAAAGATTGGAAGAGTTATTCCGTGGAGGGTCAGGAATGCTTTAAGGAGTAAAACTGTATCAATACAATACAAACTGTCAATGCACTGCAGAAACTGCAAGTGGGGAAATGCCTGAGGGATTACGTAATGAAAGGAAAGTCCCTCTCTTTCACACAAGGAAACTGAGGCACAACAGCACATCCAGGGTTACCTCACTGGCTGTAACTGAGTCAAGGCACAACCCCATCTCCTGCACAGCTTACAGACGAGTTTATTCATCTGAAAATGATGGTGCCGGACTCCGAGGTCAATGCCAACCACAACATCCTGCGATGCTGTATTGATTGATTGCTTTGTAATCTACTTATTTGTATTTTGGCTCTTAAATAAAGGTAAGGCTGCCAGGTTTGACATATTTCTAGCCCTTAGAAAGCTGACCTGACAGTAAAGCCCTTCCAAAACATTTATAGAGACAATGTTCAGAACAATTTGCAGAATTTAATAAGGTGACACATTTTGAAGCATGGTGCAGTTACAGGCGGCCAGCCTGCATGGATGCGTGTGAGGGAGGTATTATTTTTTTTTAATTTTCAAGATGTCACTGACAAGGGAGACATATGCCAAATGGTAACATAGGCCTCTATTAAAAAAAAAAAAATCCTTGAAAAACGCATGAAGAGCAATGAAGAGCATGACACAAGAATGAATGAAACATCAACATAATACGAATGAGAAAATACAGTGGTTAAAATTATTTAAGGTCATCTGATGCCTCTTCTTTTCCACTTACACCTAACCCCAAAATATTGCCATGCAGAGGTTTCCCAATATTTAATATCGCAATGTGAATCCTGGAGAGATCCTCTTCAATCAGTATATAAATTAGTATAAAATCGACTATATTTTTAAAATCTTCCATACTAGCCGATTTTATATCAACTAGTTAAATGTTGCTTATTTATCTTTACCGTGGACTCCTCCCAGTACTTCATACATCTCTAAGGTAGAATTAACACAGTAAAAGAAAAAATGACTATGTGGCATAAATATTGAATGAACGCTCAAATTGTTAAAAGCTAGATTAGCCAATTTACTATTATCTAAAAAATGGTTTGATCAGATGTAGTATATTTTATACATATTATAGATAAGATGCTTTAAAATATAATAAGCCAGTGATCAGAATATTCTTTTAGGGTCACAGGTACTTTTTCATAATACATAATAGAATACCTATACCACCAAAATCATGATTGGAAGCAATTAAAAAAACAAAAGTACTTGGAAAAATTGTTGCACAGTCTAGTCGCCTGATTTCCTGACTGACCTCAAAATGGTCAGGTAACCAGGTGAAATATTCAGGTCTCTAAAGCATTTTTCCCTATGCTGATAGAAGGACCTTTGCAATTAAGCAGATCTGGCTTTGAGCTCACAGCTTACTAGCTATTTATTCTTGGGCAGTTCTTAATTTCTCAGTGACAGTTCCATTATTTGAAATAATAATAATGTCTGAATCACTAGATTCTTAAAGTGATTAGATTAGATGGTATCCAAAATTTAGTTGTCATGATGTATGACACCAGGAAGCATCCAGTAAGTGGAAGGAGTCCTAGAAGTAGTAGTGAGAGTAGGAATGGGCCTTATTATGTTTTTTTCTGTTGTGACATGTTGTCATGCAATTAACACAGGTCTTGGATTCAGGGAGGGTTAGGTCTGAAGTCAAGCTCTATGCTCAGTGGTTGGGTGATGAGAGATTGTCTCTGGTTCATTTCTTCTGTGAAATAGACATGTTATTACTATTCTTATGAAAATTAAATGAGATAAGACATGTTGGTGCTACACAGTGCCTGGCACAATGGAGGGATCCTAAGGAAATGCTAGTTCCCAGCACTCCTTGTCCTCCCAACTCCCTCCATTCCTTTATTCACTCATTCACAAGCATGTCCTGAGCCCTGGAAATACAAAAGAAACAAGACTTTCCATTCTGGTTTCAAGAAGGGGATAAAAAGGTAGAGAAAGAGAGGGAGAGAGAGAGATTATAGGATATAATGGCAAATAAATTTAGAGGAATTATAAACTATTCTTGAGAGCACAAAAGAGAATAGAATAAAGCCTTCTTGAAAAGTCTTTAGAAGATCTTAAAAATCAGTGAAGCCACTTAATACCCAAATGGCTACAACCAAAAAAAAAATCAACAACAACAACAAGAAAAACAACAGAAAATAACAAGTGTTATTTCCACAAGGATGTGGAGAAATTTGAACCATCATACATTGTTCATGGGAATATAAAATTCTACAACTGCCATGGAAAACAGTTTAGGGATTCCACAAAAAGTATAATGTAGGCTTAAGACCCAGCAATTTCACTCCCAGATATATACTCCAAAGAACTAAAAGCAGATATTCAAACAGATGATAGTACATAAAAGTTCACAGCAGCACCATTCACAATTACCAAAACATGGAAACAACCCAATTGGACAAATAAAAGGTGGTATATCCACATAACAGAGTACTATTTGGTCATAGTAAGGAATAAAGTATTGACGAATGCTACAACATGTATGAACTTTGAAACGTTATGTTAAGTGAAAGAAGCCAGTTACACAAGACCATGAATGCATTATGTGATTCCATTTATATAAAATGCCTGCAGGAGGCAAATCTCTGAAAACAGAAAGATTAGTGGTTGGTTAGGGCTAGGGAGATGGGTCGGCAATGAGACCTAAGGGTGTAATGTTTCTCTTTGTGGAGACAAAAATATTCTAAAATTGACTCTGGGGGCGCCCGAGTGGCTCAGTCAGTTAAGCATCTGCCTTCTGCTCGGGTCATGATCCCAGAGTCCCAGGACTGAGCCCCACCTTAGGCTCCCTGCTCAGTGGGGAGTTGGCTTCTCTCTCTCTCCCTGCCCCTTTCACCCTGCTCATGCTGTCTCTCTCTCTAAAATAAAAAAATAGAATCTTAAAAATAAAAAAATAAAATTGACTCTGGTGGTGGTTGCACATATCCATGACTATGCTAAAAAGCACTGAATTGTAGGTTTAAAATGGGTGAATTAGAAGACTTAAAATGGTTCCACTATCTCAATCTGTTTCAAAAATAGAGAGAAAGAAGCTAAAAATAAAAATGTTAGAACACACACACACACAATGTTCTAGGAGTTTAGCCAGACTTCCCCTAGATCCAGTATGGATAGTGACCGTTGGTGACCATTCCAGTGCTGGAGCTGAAAACAAACTAAGAGTGTGTCAGGCACAGAAGGTAAGAACGAAACCACATGTCCACAGCCCAAAACAGGGAGTGGTGTTAGCATCTTCTGTAACACTAACGGGTTGAATGGGAGCAGGGCATGGGAAAAGAGGCCACAGAACAAGGAGAGATGGAGATCACTTTGGACTTGGAAGAGTTGCACACAGCCATGGCTCTGAGCGACTCTACTGTTTCACTGGGCACGTGTGCAGGCAACTTTGTGATCTTTCTTAAGCATCCATTTCCTATAAAATGGTAATAAATGTAATGCTCACCTTACAAGATACTTTGAGGATTTAATGAAACAAAATAGATAAAGGATGTAGCCCAAGCCGGCAAACAGGAGGCCGTCAATAAGTATTAGCTCCTTGAATCTGTGGGAAACCAAGAGTTTAAAATGAGAAATTTCCAGTTATCAACAAAATGTTATATTAAATGATAAAGGTTTCAAGCTTTTTGAACCTTTGAGTAATTTATACACATTACCTCTAATTTAACTTCTTCTGATCCATCAAGAAACATGCATGGTTTTTTAAAAACCTCTAGAGAATTATGGTAAATGTCTCCTAGACTAATGATACTGATCTGGCCTCAGTAGCTCAAGCTTAGCCATAAAAATAACAAGATCCTTTACGATGATGATATTCTAATTAAATATCCCAAACTTTATTCCAGGTATACACAATCCAATATCGGCAGAGCTAATTCAACCAAGAGCACTCTAGCCAGCAAATAATAAATTCTCAGAAGCCAAAATTTCCATTTATACCTGTAAATAGAAAATTCAATTTAATGCAAATTGTTAAATAATAAGACCAGTGGGCAATGAACCATACTAAACACATCATATGAAATGGATCAGTCATGCAGCATGGTGACCAGGAAAGAAATCTGTGACATGTTCTGCAGCTAAATGCTACGTGTTTACACACACATGCACCAAAGAGGGTGCTACCCCAGAGACACAGTACACCTATGAAAAAAGTACAAATTCTGATTGAGAGGCTGGTTCCGTTCCTCTGTATTTAAAATCTTTTGGTCACCTTCCTTGAGATCATCTAACCATGAAGAATGCTATTTTATACAATGCTTGGCAGAGCAGTTGTTAGAAGAGGAATCCTGTAAACGGTTTCACTGAAGCTAAAAATCATTAAGAAGTGGATTCAGGCATGCTTTTTATTAAGACCTCCTTCCTGAGAAAGTTCAGAAGTCACTGTCCACAAATTTAAAAAGTACCAAAATACTTGCAAAATCCCTCCAGTTATGAGGCACACAAGATGAAAGTCACTCAATGTAGATAATTTTTTTCCTAGTGTAATCTGGGCAATAAGATATAACTTAGGCTACAGAGATTTTGGAGGTCGTTCAAGGTGCTAGACTTAAAATGTATCTTAGAGCATGTCTAGAGAGCAAGGGGCTTGAGGGAGAAAATTTTGGAAGAAAATACGTTTGATTTTTTTTTTTTTTAAGATTTTATTTGTTAGAGAGAGCGAGAGCGAGCACAGGCAGACAGAGAGGCAGGCAGAGGCAGAGGCAGAAGCAGGCTCCCTGCCGAGCAAGGAGCCCAATGTGGGACTCCATCCCAGGACGCTGGGATCATGACCTGAGCCGAAGGCAGCCGCTCAACCCACTGAGCCACCCAGGCATCCCTACGTTTGATTTTTTAAACATTTTCCAGTGCTCGCACTCTCTCTCTCTCTTTAGATAAAACATCGCGCATCTGAGCTTAGAAACAAGAGAAAAAAATCACATGGATCATCTTTCACCCTAGTCACCAAGGCACTGACACCCTAACATGGGCTGTTATAACAAGATAGTAAAATCCTTAATGCTGATGTAACAGTTTGCTTTTTGAGTTCCCAGAGTCTGAAGAGTATGCAGACAAGAAGCCAAGCAAATCTTAGAGGCAGATTCTCTTTTCCATATGTGTTTGTGTAGTACCTGTTTGCCAGGAACTGAGGAATTTCACCAGAAGTGGGACTTTCAGGCTAAAGGTAGGAAATGCCAGGTGAGTCTGGACAATTTGGTCACCCTAAGTGTTTTGTCAATAAAAGACTAAAACTGACATATAATCATATGATTTGATGTGACAAATTATTTTAAAATAATAGTATTCAAACATGAAAATGCAAAAAATGTTCAGCTAATGAATATTTAGTTATTTCTACACTTCTATGAGTTTCCATCAAATCTTCAAGGAAATTTTTAGGTGTATTCTCCAATCAGAAGGACCCAGGGCCAACCTAAGAATTCAGCCCAAGTCCCCTGGTCCCTAATAATCTGGGAAATTTTGGAAAAAAGGATTTTAACAGAAAATCTTTTCTATACTGATTCAGAGAACTGATTCTATTTTTTAAATAATTCAACTAAAATTTATGTTAGCCTGAAATATTAATATAATCAAGAAAGGAAAATATTATCTGTAATATGGCTTAAACCCAATCAAAATAAAACATCAGATCA
This sequence comes from Taxidea taxus jeffersonii, assembly GCA_003697995.1. NCBI lineage: Eukaryota > Metazoa > Chordata > Mammalia > Carnivora > Mustelidae > Taxidea > Taxidea taxus. Next base: position 1,302 of record RCUC01122460.1, on the reverse strand, counting down.
TTTTCTTTATTATATCACTTGAGCTTAGCATATTCATCTTACTACAAAACATTTAATGAAACTAATACAGTGCATACAGTGCAAGAAAGCTTTTATGTTTACCCACCTTAATCACTACCCACCTACCTCTTCACATTTTTTAGAAAGATGAAAACATAGATTAACAAAATAACAGCTATTTCTTTCTAAATGTATTGTAAGTATATTTGATTTCTTCCAAATTTCCAATGATATCTGCTATATTTTGTTATTGAAATACTTCATGTGATTAATTAAGAAGTAGTGATAATGTAGGAGTACTTCATCCAAAGATCTACCAGCATATGGAAAACACTGCAAATTACCAAATAAGTCCATTGAGTGAAACATAAAGTAAAAATGAGTTTAAGAGACAGCTGGACATGTTTATGTAGGCAAAGGGGTTGGAAGATATGCTGACAACACAGAGAGGTGTGTTGCAATAAACTTGAAGGAGACAGGCCATTGGGCCAACCATCCCTTTTCTATCCAGGAATTCCTTATGTTCTCATTAGTGTCTCACATCTGGACAGCTGCATTATTAAAATCTGGCCCTAAACTTGACTCAATGAAAGAGTTTGGTATCTCAATTTCATTCTTCCTTTACATATTAAACACACACACACACACACACACGTTTCAACTTTTGTTCAAGGAAGCATTTCGTGTCCAGATGTTAGATTTTTGTGACTCATGGCCAAGCAGAGAGAAGGCCTCTGTGAACAAGCTTGTTCTGATCATGTCCACCTCTGTCTGATACAAGTACATATTCATGGCACCTCACTTTCATAAACACAACATTCTAAACAGTTCTTTGAATGACCACCTTCCGTACTGAGTTAGGCCTCAAGCTTCCATAGATCAGTTTCTTGGGAAGAAAAAAAAAAGTGTTTCAAGGGTTAGAGAAAAAGGGCAGTTCTCTTCATTCCTTTATCTTTCCTCATCTTTCAAAATATGTGGTTAGGAAAGATTTTGTACAGGATTGGTTAGAAGCCAAGAGTTTCACTGACCCTCTTAGTCATTGCCATTTCACATTTTTTGCCTCAGGAACTGGTTGAGCTTTTGAATGCATTCACATTTTAATTTATATGATGTGAGCATAACCTGCATCTGAATATAAATTCCAAACACCTGCACTGGCGTTTTACAAGCAACGCACACTTGGATCCCCACTGTCGCATTTGCTCTCCATCATGGTTCCCATCAGGTTGGTGCTATTATCTTAAGTTTTTAGATATAGAAACTAAGGCCCAATGACAGTAAGGGACTTGGCTAAGATCACTT
>ML099979.1:29426-49689 GCA_003697995.1 Taxidea taxus jeffersonii | reverse complement strand
TGTGTGTGTGTGTGTGTGTGTGTGTATGATGCACAGGGCTGGGACTCTTGTTCCCTGTGCAGGATAGAAAAGTCACACGAGGATAAATGCAACCAGGCATTTTGGGCAAGGAGTGGTGAAGGATTGTGTGTCTCTGCTTGCCTAGGCAGAATTTTGTATTAGCCTGCATCAAATTGCATCCCTTGCCTCTGAGTCAAGTCTGGATGTTCATCTTTTCCTCCCACCTCAGGCTCTTTATTGATGCTTCACCTCCAGGCAGTGCACAAATGCAAACTTCTGTTTACTATCTCTGAGTAATGATGTTAATTCCGATGCTCGGGGATAATGCATCGCTTATTAAACACTGGCAATAACCATTAGATGGTAATTCGATGAGAAACAAAACAGGGTAGAAAAGCACCCTTAGTCCCCCCAGCAAGAATGGTCAGAATTCAACAAAAGCAGAGCTTCCCTGGATAACAGTGGGACAGGTTGAGAGCCCTCAAAGCTGACTTGCAGTGTATTCTCGGAGAGTTACTTCACCCCTCTGAACTTCAGGGGACACATCTGTAACTGGAGAATAATAATTGTACATACCTGCCAGAGTTGTTGTGAAGGTTAAAGGAGAGATGTGTGTAGAGCCCTCAGCAGAGTCGCTCATAGGTGGTAAGAGCTTGATGAAGGGTTTTTGTAATGAGATCTCTTAGTAGGAAGTGTTGTTATCTGTGTGTGGCATGCTGTCCGTGCACAATGTCACAAACCCAGTGAGGACACCTTAAAAATGCAGATAAGTCAAGCAGAGAAACTCAATTATCATATGGTTTCACTTGTGGAGGATAAGGATTAACATGGAGGACATTAGGGCAAGGAAAGGCAAAGTGAGTTGGGGGAAATTGGAGGGGGAGACAAAGCATGAGAGACTGTGGATTCTGAGAAACAGCTGAGGGTTTTGGAGGGCGGGGGTGGGGGGATGGGTGAGCCTGGTGGTGGGTATAATGTGGCGCATCTATTGCATGGAGCACTGGGTGTGGTGCATAAACAATGAATCTTGGAACACTGAAAAAATACAATAAAATTAAATTAAATTTAAAAAATGCAGATAGTTCCTTCCACCCCTGCTCATGGATATATATAAACTAAAGATTTCAGTAGAAAAACTCGTGTTGTGTCTCTATGTAGTTGCCGAATTATCTTAAGTTCCTTTAAGAAAATCACGCCCATTGACAAACACTTTTATCAGGTATCACTTAGATCATGATTATGTTCTCAGTGATGCACTGAACTTTCTTGAGATTCTCTTCAGTGTACTCAGTTTTATAGGAGAGCCTCCTTTCTAGAAAGTGGTCTTGAACCAGGATACTTAAAATGCAAAATGCTGAATGACTGAACTCAGACAGATGTATCAGCTCTTTCCTATCTTGAGCAAGCCTCCATGTTTCCAGTCCATCCTCTGCCCCTCCCCTTCATCTATGTTCATTACTCCCTGGAAGATTCTTTTCCCTTCTTTGTTACTTGTCAGCACTCACATGCCCTTAGTATCTCACGTGGAATGTTATCTCCCTGGAGAGCCTCTTGGTCCCCCAGATCCGTTCCATGCTTGGTTTTATGCTCCCATTGCTCCTGGAGTGCCTTCATTTTATTTTGTTCTCTCGTACTTAATTTTGTAATGATTTGTTTAGTGTCTGTTCTTCCCACTAGATTATCCACCCCATCAGGGTAGGGATTCCTGTTCAGCCCTGTTACACAGTGCTTGGTATATGTTTGCTGTTGTGATAAATATACTGAGTAACACTTTTTAAAAAAAATTTATTTATTTATTTATTTATTTTAAAGAGAGAGAGAGAGAGAGGCAAACCAGGAAACAGACTCTTTTTTTTTTAATTTTTTTTTTTTTTTATTTGTCAGAGAGAGAGCTAGCGAGCACAGGCAGACAAAGTGGCAGGCAGAGGCAGAGGAAGAAGCAGGCTCCCTGCCGAGAAAGGAGCCCGATATGGGACTCGATCCCAGGATGCTGGGATCATGACCTGAGCCGAAGGCAGCCGCTTAACCAACTGAGCCACCCAGGCGTCCCTGAGTAACACTTATTTTTTATGAAAACTTTTTCTTCCATGTTGCAGGTAACTAAATGGTTACAAAATTAGATTACCTCCTTCTCTTATGTTGTAACAGTTCTCACCTACTGTAGTTAAAGTCTGCCTTTTGTACCATTGAAATGATCATGTGCTGCTTTTATATAAAGGTTATGATTTAATAGCATTTCAACCAACAAGCTTTTGATTTTTAAAGAAGTCATTATTTAATACATTAGTACGATTGTACAAGGTGACATTCCCTCTTTCTCTAAGAGGCCTTAAATCTTCAAAGCACATCACACAATTTCATAAATGGTAAAGATATTGATTTTAAAATCCTGATGGAAAAGAAGGCAGAGCCTTATGTTTGAATTCTAAGAGTTACAATCAGATATAATAAATCAAGAACAAAGGACAGATACCTCAATACCCAGAATTAGGAGGCTGGAAGAGAATGCAAAGGACCCAGTTTCAGTCTCCTCATGTTTTTGAAGAATCAGACCTTCTGGAAAACCTTTGTTTTCTGTTTTTTGTCTGATTGTTTCTCAGCTGCTCTGTGAACTTACTAATAGGGATCTATAAAATAATTTTAGCTTTATGTCCTTGTTTAGGATTTGGGGAGATAAAAAAATAAATAAGCCCTCTGAGAACTAATGAGTAAATATCTGTGGAGAACTTAAACATTTCCAGGTACATACCAATGGTGTAGTATATTTCATCTGCTCTTGGTGTGATGTTGGTGAGATTTCTGGCTCTAATGTGTGGTGAAGCCATTTCTGAGATGGGCCCATGAGGTGGAGTGTGGGATGGGCCCAGATACCCAAATTTGGTTTGAGAAAAACTTGAAATATTTTTGGCCATCAAAATGGAAATATCTAGTAGTCAATAACAGTGGAATTTGAGATTACCGCCTAATCAGGTGGTAAGATCTACATGAAGAAATACAATCAATCTTATTAACCACTCCTACTGTAGGGTATTAGCTTCCCAAGTTGTTTTCTGTTTGCCTGTTCCCCAACTTTAACTGAAAGATGTACATACCAGCATTCACAAATGAGGATGTAAATGGAATTAAAGCAATTTAAAAAAAATTTTTTTTTTTTTAATTTGTCAGAGAGAGCAAACGAGCACAGGCAGACAGAGAGGCAGGCAGAGGGAGAAGCAGACTCCCTGCCGAGCAAGGAGCCCGATGTGGGACTCGATCCCAGGACTCTGGGATCATGACCTGAGCTGAAGGCAGCTGCTTAACCAACTGAGCCACCCAGGCGTCCCAGCAATTTTTTTTTTAAAAGGGCCAAGAATTAATCCAGCCCTCAGCACAATCTGGTGGGATAGAGCAGAGGCAGGCAGACTAAAGAATAATTAAAATGGTTATTTTAATGGTCGTTCAGTGGTTTTTGAGGTGTGGGCCCTGGACTATCAGGAACAGCATCATCTGGGATAGTAGGTTGAATAAGGGCCCCTCAACCATGTTCACATCCTTATTCCCAGAATGTTACCTTATACAGCAGGAGGGACTTTTCAGATGTGATTAAATTAAGGATTTTGAGATGAAGAGATTATTCTAGATGACCTGGGTAGACGCAATAGAATCACATGGGCCTTTATAAAGAGGGAGACCAGAGTTAATAGTAAGAGTTGTGATGACATAAAGAAGAGGGTGGGCATGCAAGAAAGGGGCCATGGGCCAAGGGATGCAGAAGGCCTCTAGAAGCTGGAAGAAGCAAGGAACAGATTCTCCTTTAGAGGCTCCCGAAAGAACCAGCCTGGCCAGCAGCACCTTGATGTGAGCCCCTTAAGACCTATTTTGAATTTCTGACCTCCTGAACTGTAAGAGAATAAATCTGTGTTGTTTCAAGCTACTACATTTGCGGTAATTTGTTACACAGCAATAGGAAGCTAGTACACCTAGGAATTTGTTAGAAATACAAATCTCTGTTCATACCTCAGACTTACCCAATCAGAAACTTGTGGGGGATGGAGGGTGGGGAGCAGGCCAGATTATCTGTGGTTTAACGAGCCCTCCATCTGGTTCTGATGGAAAGGACTACTAGTTTTGGGGGACTGCTTTTATAACACAAAGCAGGTCTTATGCCCCAGGGATGGAATACAATTATCTGTCCTGGATTGCATGCCAATTTTCCCAACCAATCACTATATAGTTGTCACATGGCTTCCCCGGTGGCAAAAACAATGGGATGTTATGATTAATAACACAACCAGGAACACATGAAACTTTGGGGAGTTACTCAAAGGGAAGAGAATAATATGACCAGAAGGAAGATGGCACAGTTAGTTTAAGAGACAAAACAAGAGCTATTCACAATAAGCTTATGACTTTAGTGGTCAGAAAGAGCATTGTTGTGCAAAGGAAGAGTTTGTGCCAAGGCCCAGTGGTCAAAAAATACAGAATATATTTGGAATATGGCAAAAAAAAAAAAAAAAAGCATTATAGCAACAGTATGGTACAGAAGGTAGGATGGGGTGACAAATAGTAGGAGATAAAATTGGAGGTCCTCAAGTGCCATACTTATGAGTTTGCATTATATCCTGGGGAGATGGGGGTACGTACTGTGGCTTTGAGCAGAAAGTAATAAGATGAACATGGGTTTTAGACGGTTTGGGTTCTCACCATTGCCAGAACCTCAGGCCTGCTTCTCATTAGTGCTGATCTCTCCCATCATATGTGCATATTGAGTGCTGATTATGTGTCACTCTAGGGATTCTGCATGCATAGATTTTGTATGATTATGTGTTTAAATGATGGTTTTCTCCCTGTGGGAAACTTTAGCTTTCAAATTGTTAGATCACCCACAATAAGGAATACATTTACACACACACACACACACACACACACACACACACACGCAAAGCCGCTCATGAAACAAATCTACCCTTACTATGTGAGATATATTCTAGTTTCTAATCAATGCTATTTTAGTTTTTGAGATAATTTGGTTCATAATCCCCTAAATAGATTTCTTAACCCCCCTACTAGGTTATATGATACAGCTTGGAACATTAAGGGAAAGGAACGGGCGCCTGGTGGCTCAGTTGTTTAAGTGTCAACCTTCAGCTTAGGTCATGATCCCAGAGTCCTGGGATCAAGTCCTCATCAGGCTCCCTGCTCAGTAGGGAGTCTGCTTCTCCCTGTCCCTCTGCCTTCCACTTCCCCTGCTTGTGCTCGCTCTTGCTCTCTCTCTGTCAAATAAATAAATAAAATCTTTTTAAAAAGGAAAAGAAAGGAATAGTATTTTATTCATTTCTATCTATCTATCTATCTATCTATCTATCTATCTATGATTAAGGCTTTGCTGGAGATTAAGGAGGAATGGGCAGAGACTATGCTGGGGGAGTAGGGCTGAGTTCACTACTGGGGAATTCAGGGCTGGGTCTAGCTGGGCTCCTCAAAGCAGAAGCAACTACTGAAGGGAAGGACAGTCTGGCTGGTGTTCATGCAGGAAGGATAATGTGAGTGGGGACATGAACTTTACTGAAGAAAAACTGAGAGTAAAAGATTTAAAGGGCTTGGATGAATGTGAGGTTAGGAGGGAGAAATGGGACCAGGAATGCATCTGGGGGACTGTCAGTATGGTTCTCTGCATATAGCAGACCCCCAATAAGACTTAAATATCAGATCCATGAAATTTTAGCCAGACCTCCAGATTTTCTTGATGCCATATGATGGTACATTTTCCCTGCCAAGTACTGGATGACAGATTACTAAGATGCAAACACAAAGCTCTGAACATTTGGGTGGGTATATTTGGTGGATGGGGGAGGAATGAAGGGTCAGTAGGAATAATGACACATCTTTCCTGTAATAAATGTCAAAGCTTAAGAAGAACATGGGCAGATTGACTTCTAATCATACTGTACTGAAGGTCAGAACTGCTTTATGTGAAATAAACTTTGCCCATAAATTAGGTATGTATCACTGTGAGATGCTAAATCTGCAAGACTGGTGTCAAATGCAGAAGGATGAGAGCTAGGATGTTAGGGTATATAGAGAGTTTGATTCTAGAAAGGGTAGCATTTAAGTGGTATTCTCCTCTCCCAAAATACCAAGGAGGGCCATGGGCACTGGTTCCTGATCTGTGGAGCTGAGGGACATGAAGATGCTGTGGAAGGACTTCCCTTGTGTAGCATTTTCCACTTTCCAAAACTGATCGTTTTCATTAGCTTGGTGCTGTGTTTTTGTCATTATCATTTCTGGTCTGAATTTTTTTTTTAACTTTTACCTATTTAAGTAATTTCTACTACCTACATGGGTCTGGAACCCATGCCTGAGATCAAAAGTCACACACTTTTCCTACTGATCGAGTCAGGCAACCCACTGGGTCTGAATTTTTTTTTAAGTCTGATATTATCCTTATTTACTTAACTGTTGTGACTCCTCTTCTTTTTAGGGTCTCATTTCTGTCTTGCAGTGTATGTTAGGAAAAAATAAAGAGAAGAGCCCAAGAAGCATATTGTTATCCTCTGATAATTAACAAAATAGATGATTCTCAGTCATTGCGTTATAGAACATGTATATTAGGTTTTTCCACATAACCTAGAAGTCACAAATCTCAGTGTTCAGCCCTGCTCCAAGAGTGTATCACTGCCTCGATGCCATACTTCCCTCTGTGCCTCAGTTGCCAGTCTGTTCAATAGAGATGGATTGTAACTTCTCCACTGAACGTTGCAACCTGCAGATATCAAACTGGTTGGTGTATAAGGAAGACCTTTTTTTACTGCCACGTTTTCTCCTGAAGATGTGTCATGTTTTATTGGATGTAGTTGCTGTTGACAGCACTGTGCTGAGGTGGGTTCAGAGGCTGAACCTGGGCTCAGCTAGACAAAATACTGTTAACAAATGGGACATGTCTGCTATGAGTGCAAGCTTTGGGAGTGGTGAGCTTATATGTCACATGCTTACCATGCAGGTGGCCATCACCTTTTTACCTAGCCATACCCAACTCGGGCTGGGCCCCACTGCAGACCTGTATGTTTGCTGATGAGGGCTGTGTTCATGGTTATCAAGCCACATCACTACTGCTGCCTCTAATGGCTGAAGGCGGTTACAGTGACTGCTCCCAATCCTTCATGCATTGGGTGAATATCATGTGACTCTTCTGAGAAACTCTCATTCCCATGGCCCCTCTCTGAAGTTGGGCCAGAGATACCTGACAATCAGATGTGCTTAAGAACAGTGGTAGCCAGCTCTGAAATGTATCCTGTATCTGCTTTTCTTCCTTTCCTGCCTCATCTCTCTTCTGCTCCCTCTTGCTTCCCTGGGATAGCAAGCTCTAATAGATTAGGAGCACATGGGCCTTGCCTTAAGCTTTCTCTGCAATCTGGGCTAACACAACATCTAAATATACACAAAAGTATGTGTACTATATATACATCCATCCACACAGACATCCACACACATACATCTATCTATACAGAGAGAGGGTGAATTGGGTTGACCCAAGGGAACATTTAGAGTTTGGTTTGCTAAGCATCTGCCTGAAGGGAGAGGAGGGCTAGAAAAAAGGTCTGTATGTACTTTAAGGGGTATGGGGGAGGCTGGGCCATGAAGAGGCCAGGCAAAGTGTCTGTACTCCATCCCCAGCCCTGGAGAGCTGGTCTGGGCTCCAGGGAGCAAGGGGGTCAAAGATGAGGGAACAAGACTCATCCTTTTACTCACTATTGACAATTTAGATAGTAACTTTTTTCCTAAAGACACAGGGTCATTTTTAATTGATAAACAGTGTCATCTGAAACAGACTTAAATACCAATTAGTAGCATCAAAATATATTTAAGCCTCATAAGAACAGTAAAAAGAATAAAGAGTAACTTAGTAGAGGATCTCTGAGGCAAGGTGATGTTCTAGATGCTGGGGATTCAATGGTAAACAATTTAAATATAATCCGACTCCCTATAAAGATTAAAATCTTGGGGCACCTGGGTAGCTCAGTGGGTTGAGCCCCTGGCTTCAGCTCAGGTCATGATCTCAGGGTCCTGGGGTCGAGCCCCGCATTGGGCTCTCTGCTCAGCAGGGAGCCTGCTTCCCCTCTCTTTCTGCCTACTTCTCTGCCTACTTGTGATCTCTTTCGCTGCCAAATAAATAAATAAATAAAATCTTTAAAAAAAAGATTAAAATCTCGTGGAAGAGGAAGACCATAGATAAGTGAATAAGCCAAAGAAAGGCTGAACATGCTAAGAAGTGATATGAAGAAAGTACAGAGCTGCAATGGAGAATAATGGAGTGGATGGGGAGAGTCTGCACTGAGCCATTTTAGTCAGGGAAGGCCCTTCTGATATGAAAGAGAGGCAGGGGTGATGGTACAGATTTGGAGGGGAGGCTCAAGAGCATTCCCATTTTTTGACGTGATTATTTGTTGTGTGTGTGTGTTGAGTTTGAGGAGTTCTTTAACTCAACACACACACAACAGATAATCACATCAAAAAATAGGCAGAAGACATGAACAGGCACTTCTCCAAAGAACACATACAAATGGCTAACAGACACATGCAAATATGTTCATCATCATTAGCCATCAGGGAGATTCAAATCAAAACTGCATTGAGATACCACCTTACACCAGTCAGAATGGCCAAAATCAACAAGACAGTAAACAACAAGTGTTGGAGAGGATGTGGAGAAAGGGGAACCCTCTTACACTGTTGGTGGGAATGCAAGTTGGTACAGCCACTTTGGAAAACAGTGTGGAGATTCCTTAAGAAATTAAAAATAGAGCTACCCTATGACCCTGCCATTGCACTACTGGGTATTTACCCCAAAGATACAGATGTAGTGAACAGAAGGGCCATCTGTACCCCAATGTTCATAGCAGCAATGACCAAACTGTGGAAAGAACCAAGATGCCCTTCAACAGATGAATGGATAAAGAAGATATGGTCCATATATACAATGGAGTATTATGCCTCCATCAGAAAGGATGAATACCCAACTTTTGTATCAACATGGACGGGACTGGAGGAGATTGTGGTGAGTGAAATAAGTCAAACAGAGAGAGTCAGTTATCATATGGTTTCACTTACTTGTGGAGCATATAGAATAACACAGAGGACACTGGGAGATGGAGAGGAGAAGGGAGTTGGGGGAAATTGGAGGGGGAGACAAACCACGAGAGACTGTGGACTCTGAGAAACAAACTGAGGGTTTTGGAGGGGGTGGTGGGGGAGGTTGGGTGAGCCTTGTTGTGAGTATTAAGGGGGGCACAAATTGCATGGAGCACTGGGTGGGGTACATAAAAAATGAATCTTGGAACACTGAAAAAAAATTAAATTAAAAAAATAAAAATAAACAGGGGCGCCTGGGTGGCTCAGTGGGTTAAAGCCTCTGCCTTCAGCTCAGGTCATGATCCCAGGGTCCTGGGATGGAGCCCCACTTAGGGCTCTCTGCTCAGCAGGGAGCCTGCTTCCCTTCCTCTCTTTCTGCCTGCCTCTCTGTCTACTTGTGATCTCTGTCAAATAAATAAATAAAAATCTTTTAAAAAAATAAAAAAAAATTAACAAACAAAGAAGAAAAGAGCATTCCAAGCAGAGGAAACAGTAGATGGAAGGGGCAGGTAAGATGTGTCTGAGGAAGGGAAGCACACCAGGCTGATTATGAAACACTTCTTGTGGACTGACGCTGTTCTTAGTGTTTTACACGTAGTATCTCACTTTGCTTCTCTAACTGTCCAATGAGATGTGCAGCTTTGCATGTGAGGGAACCGAAGCACAGGGAAAGTAATTCACTGGCCCAAAGCTGCACAGCACACATGGTTAGCAGAGGACCAGACTTCTCTTGGGGAACATTGGACCTTGGATGCCAGCTGGGTGGTTGAAGCTGGAGCCAGGCCTCCTACTACCCACACTGGATGGTCTCCTATCAAGAGAAGCTGGGACCAGGTCCCAAAGGCCTTACAGATGAGGATTTTATTCTGAGTGTAAGAGGAAGACCCTGAAGGTCTTAAATCCAGAACGATAGGATCCATTTAGTGTTTTTAGAAAGTTCCTCTTGCTGCTATGTTCAGATGGACTGGAAGAGCAAGAGTGGAAACAGGATATTAGAAGGCTTGAGTCAAGGCCCACCTAAGTGGCAATGGTAATAGTAATTAATATTCAACTGACAGGATGCCTGCAGAGAGGAAGAAAAGGGGATATTTTGTAGGTAAAATTGACAGATCTTTCTCATGGACTAGATGTGGGAGGTGAGAGAAAGGGCCTAATTAGAGATGTTTCCTTGAGGTGTGAGCGAACCTCTATCAGGCCCTGGTGACAAAGGGTAGCAGTGTTGTTCTTCTCCTAAAGGGCATTTTCTCATTTCTGCATGGAACATTCCAATGTGGCTTTAGTGCAGGGAGCAGAGAGACAGCCAGGGCTGCTGCTGCCTTGAGAGTCTGCCACTCACAGAGCACTTGGCCTTGATTCCTTGGGTAAGGAAGCAGCCTAATTCTGGCGGACACTGGCGAACAGGTTTACGGCTGGGGACTGTCCTCAGTGGGGATGTCAGCAGAGAGGACCAGCTGGGAAACCCGGGAGTGTGTGCATGAGAGCATACAGACATGAGCTGAAATAGCCAGTGGATGTGTGGTGTGAACTTGGCTTCATCTGTACCGAAATTGGCATTTATAATATACTTACAGCCGTTTTTGACCCTTGGGCCCTGCTCAGAAGGATTGAAACTCTGAATTAAGAGGTTTAGAAAAGTTTGCTTAACCGCCAAGTGGCCGCAGTTTATGTCGAAGCACATGCCATTAGCGTTTAGATCCCCCTTCCCATGGCATGCCGACCTCATCTGGAAGAGACAAGTGGCTGGCAGAAGTGACACTGTTCTTCCATCTCTTCCTACGATGGGTCCAGTAATTGGCAGGGAGTGGTCTGAGACCTACTGGGTCCATATCTCTGGCACCGTCATCCGGGAGTTATGAGTAGGCAGAGAGGTGATTTTCATTTTCTGTGATAACTTCCCAGAGAAAGTAGGTGGGAGGGTGTGGTGATTGATGAGCTGAATTAGGTGGAAAGTGGCTCAAATCAGATTCTAGGTGATTGCTCCTGGCTCTCGACTCACTGCACTTATTTTCTGTTCCTCTCATTTAGCAAATGATTATGGTCTGTCTTGTGGCATTTCTAATAGTGTTGTTTCATTCTTTACCTTTTTGCCTGTTCCCTCTGCTTTCTCCAGCTAGGTGTCACTCCTTAGAGGCAGACATGGCGTTTTGTTTATTGTTCTGTGCCTCTCGTGCCTTACACCAAGGAAATGCACAGAGATTGTGTTGTGTTTGATGGATTGTTGCTGCTTCAGATGGGATGTTTCCTAAAGAAGTTTCCTGAAATGCTTTTGCCTTAGAAAAGCAGAAAGTAAGGATGAGGGCCACCGTAAATATGTTTTAGTTTAAAATATGCAGCTTTGGGGCACCTGGGTGGCTCAGTGGGTTAAAGCCTCTGCCTTCAGCTCAGGTCATGATCCCAGGGTCCTGGGATCAAGCCCTGCATCAGGCTCTCTGCTCAGCAGGGAGCCTGCTTCCCCCCACCCCCCACCTGCCTCTCTGCCTACTTGTGATCTCTGTCTGTCAAATAAATAAAATAAAAATCTTTAAAAAATATATGCAGCTTTAGGACACCCAGGTGGCTCAGTCAGGTAAGTGCCTTTGGCTCAGGTCATGATCCCAGGGTCCTGGGATCGAGCCCCACATCGGGCTCCTCCCTTAGCTTCTCCCTGCTTTTCCCTCTGCCTGCCACTCCCCTTGCTTTGTGCTCTATCTCTCTGTCTCTCTGACAAATATATAAGTTAAAATCTTAAAAATCAAACAAACAGCAATAACAAAATATAAAAGATGTAGCCTTTTGGCAAATGGATTTGAGATCATTTTGTTCAGGCCATCATACGGAGTTGCCAATATCATGTCGATCAATCTAGTAAGACAGATCAGCCAGTAATAATTCATTCATCTGATTCAGTCTGAGATGGAAGCAGAAGCAGGTCCCACTTGTTCTGTAATGGCTTGTGGAAGAGAGGCCAATGAGGCTGAGGGAGTGGAGGGCAGGTGAGAGTGGTCATTGGTTCTTGCTATGAGGTGGGACTTCTGTGGTTGATATGTCTTTTCTGCTCTGATGGTACCCAAGACCCTTTGGTTACCCAAACAGGAATCATCATGGGGCTGAGAAGAGTCAAGGCTTGATCCCCATGGCCTGTCTACTTCCAACCCCATCTGTCTTGGTGGCTGCCGGTGGCAGTTGGGAGACAGGATGTGGCAGCTATGGTTACTATTCCATGGTTTTCTTCATTTTCCTTCCGTGTTTCCATTATATTCAATACAGCTGGCCTGCTCCTTGTCACCTCTTTATTAAACCTGGGTTTGGAGCACTGGATTCAACCTGTGGATGTGGGAGGATCAGGGCAGGTTTGCATTAGTTGTTTTTTCTTTTGTTCTTCTGGTTAATTCAGAGGTGCCTGTGGATTCCCCCAGAGGAGCTCAGATTCACCAGATGGATAACATGGGAAGGAAAGGGTGCCTTCGTCTTATTTACCCTGAGAGCGAAGGGGAGCCTGACTTCAGATGGGAGAACAGAGACTGGAAGGGGCAGCCTGAGGACAAGGAGGATCTGTCTTTGGAAATGGGAGCCGAAGAAGTCCAGAACAAGCCTAGGGACTGAAATAATTAGGGCAAGAAAATTATCAAGCACATTTTTACCATTAAATACAGCAAGAAACATTTTTTAAAACTGCTCTTCCCTGGATTCTGTCATGACTAAAAGCATGATCAGAGAGTGGCTTTCTGGAATCGAAAAAGTATTAGAAATGGGGGGAAATACTTGACTTACTGTATAGAGCTCTATGAAATATATAGTTTGGGATCTAAGAAAGAGACAAAGCCACAGTATTAAGAAAAATTAATGTATCTTCCAACAATGTAGCACCCCCTCTTGTTTTTACCTGTGGGTAGAATTACTGTGCTGCAGACTCTTTATTCATTCATCCCAAAGATGAACCTGGCAGGATGTGCGCATAGTGTCTCTTATGACAGCTGTGAGAATTAGGAAGGTGGCATGCCCAGTTTATGGATGGAGAAAATGAACTTCAGAGGGATTAAAAAAAAACCTCACCTATAATTACAGATTGCAAATCAGTTGCAGAGATGGGATTCTAACCCAACTTTGATTCCAGAACCAGTGCTTTTTCTACTATGCCATCCTCTTTTTTCCTCTCCGCTGGAGGTAGAGGCAAAGGAAAGGGAGGTGGGTGAAATCCCCGTAAAGAAAAAGAGTGGCAGTGGAGCATCCCAGGGGATGCCAGCTTGGGTTTTTCATGAGAGCAGAAATGCAGAGACTCAGACCCCATCCCAAAATCAGAGCTGGCATTTTAACACGATCCCAGGGTGATTTGTAGGCACATTAAAAATGAAATAGTACCCTAACCACCAATAAGCTCCTTCTCTCTACTGGCTCTCTCTTGGATTGTTTAAGGACCTGACTCCAGGAAGGCATATGGCTTGTTATTAACTCGCTATCAACTGACCAGAAATATCCACACACAACAGGGGTCACACTTGTCTTTTCTTTATTTTATTTTATTTTATTTATTTGACAGATAGAGATCACAAGTAGGCAGAGAAGCAGGCAGAGAGAGAGGAGGAAGCAGGCTCCCTATGGAGCAGAGAGCCCGATGCGGGACTCCATCCCAGGACCCTGGGATCATGACCTGAGCCGAAGGCAGAGGCTTTAACCCACTGAGCCACCCAGGCGCCCCCACACTTGTCTTTTCTTGTCCTCAACCCTCCCTCTTTTCTTTCCAGTGTTTTTCACTTGCCCAAGTGGAAAAGAGAATGAAAGAGATGGGATTAAGGAATAAGGATTTCTGATGAAGTTTTTCTCTGCCGGCCTCATGCCTTCTTCCGAAACTGTGCTAAGCAACATGGCTAAGGATGTGTTCCTTAATGGAGGAGGCCAGCATCCCACTGTTCTGCATACCATTTTGGAATTATTGTAGCACCTACAATCAGGTGGAGGCTGTGTGTATTTATTTATTTATTTATTTTTAAAGATTTTATCTATTTATTTAACAGAGAGAGAGAGGGATACAGTGAGAGAGGGAACACAAGCAATGGAAGCCAGAGAGGGAGAAGCAGGCTTCCCACTGAGCAGGGAGCCGGATGTGGGGCTCAATCCCAGGACTCTGGGATCATGACCCGAACTGAAGGCAGATGCCTAACCCACTGAGCCACCCAGGCACCCTGAGGCTGTGTGTATTTCATCGCTCTTTCAATCTGCAGCTCTGTAGGTTTTATTTCTCTCTCACACATAGCCACACACTCAAGCATCTTCAGGGTGCCCGAGCATCAGTATGATAAATTTCAACCTTTAAGGACACATTTGAGAAAACCACCATTGACTGTTCCTCAGAGTTTAGAGCAGACTATTTGGTCATAATGAGGAACCAGCCATGCTGTAACATTGGTGCTTTTTACCACACAGCTTCACTCTTAGCTCTGAGGATTGTGCCATTTGCTTCAGCTTTCAGCTTCAGTGAGAAGGGACTTACAATATTTTGCCTCGCTCTCTTTTTTTCTGTGTGTGATTATAAATGATCTTTAAAGTAGAAAGAAGACAAAAAGAAATCTCATAAGCTGGGTCCACCCTGTGGTCTCAACAGAAGTTTAGCAAATGTGATATGGGAGTCAATGGGTAACTCACCAACCCATCATCAGTCTGTCATAGTAACAGTGATCACCGTGTGCGATTTCTGCAGGGAGTACTTTCAAACATACCAACATGTAAATTTTAAGGCAGGAGTTAGTACAGGAAGTCCTTTAAATAGAAACGCAAGTCACATTTTTAAAAATGGGGGAAAAAAGACATTCAGGGCATTGGAATTTTTAGTTAATAGAGGATCTGGAAAGGAAATGTTCCTTCCCAGCACCTGCCTCCAAGTTTTTAAAAAAATCTCTCAATATAGATATAAATATAGATATAGATAGATATAGATATAGATATAGCTCAGGGAGGGAAGTTATCCTGAAGTTCAAGCTCTAAGAAAATCTTGAGGAGCCAAATGATATATATACTGGTGTGGCATGAAGAGTATTTTTGGTTACATGCCACATTTGTCATTCATCAAATCATTGTCTTCCTCTAGGTTCATTAAAGCATTTTCTTCACAGAAACAACAATCAACAGTAAACAGAATAGAAAATAAGATTACCTCTTCATTACATTAGAATATTACCCTGTGGCACTGTGTTTCACTGATCTTTTATAGAGACATACAGTTAAAAAGAAAACCAAAGGAAAAGGTTAGTGTCTTTGGAGCAAATTTGAGAGGATGAGCTTGTGCTAGGTTATTTCAAAGTATATACAGAAGGTTGTCATTCTAAATGAAACATTTCACTTCAAGTGCTTTATGAAAATATTTGGTGAAGTTGATGAACGTTATAAGAAACTCCACTGTGTAGAGTTGATTTGATTTCTTTTCAGAAAAGTCTTAATTGAAATTAGTGTGGTGATGATTTAAACATGTCTAATTCTCTTGGCCTAAGCTGTGTTATATATGTTTTAGTGATGCCAAATCATATGTCCTGCATACCACTGTTTGGCATTAGATGACTTTCCAGAAAGGAAGAAAACTATTTAGAAATTAGGTACATAAAGTTTATTGAACTAATATTTAAAATTCTGGTTTTGCACATTTTACTTTACTTATAATTAAATGCCATGGGTAGAAATGTGTGATCCCCACTATGTGCACATGTTTGGATCTATGCCCACTTAAAGGACAAAAAAAGATACTCAGGAGTTCTTATTTTATTTGAAGGCTTTATCCTAGGAATATTGGTGATGGCTACCAAAAACAATCATCATGGTAAACCAAAGCTGAAGGCAGAATTTTAAAAAATATAAAACACATTAAGATTCCTCCATTTCTTGGAACCTTTTATAACTTGCCCCAATCCTCTAATAACTGAGCATCTGTGAGGGATAGGTTAAAATGCCAATAATAATCTATCCTTAGAACTTCAAGAATGGAATGATGCTATTTTATATTATTGATAAATGTTCATTTCTCATGTCTTAGACATAATATAAATGGAAGTGGGAAATGAAAACATTATCAGTGGAATGGAATAAATTTTACCATATACATGATAAGCATTTCTAATGCCACTGCATCATTTTAAATAGCAGCTACTGGAGTTTCATTTTAAACTTAGGGGTTAATTACTCTTATTGACAGACTCAGTTGCTTCTATGTACTTTTTGGATGTAACTATGTTAGTACGGACTCTTATTTGTAGGTCTGAAACACAGAGTTTTATTAAGCTGGCTTAAGGGCAATTTGTTGGCTCATGTAACTGAAAAGTTCTAGGTAGTTTTGGCTTCATTCAGGCAGGACTTCTTTATGTGATGATCACCACTCTGGGCCTTCCATTCTCCTAGTTTAACAATCCTAGCAGACTTTCACTTCTAGTAGTTTTTATAAAATCCAAGTACTGAGTCTCATTGGACTAAAATGGATTACATGTTCATTGCTGAACTAATAACTGTAGCCAGTGGGTCAGAGTAGTGATTGGCCAGGACTAGGTCATGTTCCTATATTTGTAATCAAGGCATAGGAGGAGGAATAGGCTCTACAAAGGGAAAAAATGGACTGCTTATCACAAAGGTTTTATGTGAATGCTGAGCAAGAAAAAACAGAAGATGCTATTATAGAAGTCTTATTTTGACTATTAAAAAAAACTTTGATGTCTTTAATTAAAAAAAAACAATGAAATTGTCTCTATCTCCCCATTAAATGAGTTATATATTTAAAAAAAATATGTACTGAGCTGGACATAGATGTTCCCTTTAACTTCTCTGAGTATATGAATTGTGAGCATGATTTTGAACAAGTGTCTGTAATATTTTATTAAATGATTTTCATCACTCTGGGTAATAAACAGGTGATTTGACTTAGCAGAGTATAGGTGCTATTTTTAATACTTAGTGCTCTCTGGAGAGCTTCCAAATAATAATAGCATCTTTAAAAGCTTTGGATTCCCCAAGGAGCAATAAAATTGTGCTGAGTATTGTCTGTGATAAATAACACAACTCCCTTCTTTCTCTTCCATATTCCTACTTGAGAAAGCTCCAGATTTCCTGACATTATCTGAGGGTTGATTGCTTAGTGAAGGTCAATACTTTTTTGCTTTCTATTACTACATGTTTCTTTGTGTTCATTTTGGAGTAATGAGAAAGTGATAGGCTTTTGAAAGTATTAAAAATTGGGGAAAATAAAGGCATGAATACATAAAAAAGGAACATAGCTTAATTTTTTTTCCAAAATGGAAAAAATGTAATGTTTTTCCTGATTCATAAAGCCTGAGAAACCAAGATTCCACAGGAAAGGAAGCAAAGAAAATGAGTTAAATATGCTATGTGGAATTTTCCTTGAGACCTTGTTGCATACTTCTAGTGTGAGACAGCAAAAAATAAAGTTGAAAACATCTGATAAGTGAGT
Organism: Taxidea taxus jeffersonii; assembly: GCA_003697995.1. Taxonomy (NCBI): domain Eukaryota; kingdom Metazoa; phylum Chordata; class Mammalia; order Carnivora; family Mustelidae; genus Taxidea; species Taxidea taxus. The sequence goes on along the minus strand of ML099979.1, from coordinate 32,162 downwards.
AAAAGGCAGAGCAGAGATTTTGGCAGTCTCATAGAGTCTGTAGAGTTCAGAGCTTCTGAGGACATAGGATCCTGGTAAACTCACAGCTTTTAATCAAGGCCCCTAAATAGCTACATCCTAGGATAAGACTGAACTAGAAATAGATCAGCCTAACTGAATCAAGATGATTTATTTGTACTCTCTGTCTGACAGAGGAAAATCAAATCATCTCGGGAGGAAGTAACACTGTTCTAATTTGTAACACTTTCCATAAACAATGTATCTGTCATAAACCAATTATAGGCATGCAGAAAAACAGGAACAAATGACCAAAAATCAAGAGAGAAATAGAGCCAAGAGTAGTAGATCCAAAAATGATTCAGATATTGGGTTATCATACATGGATTTCCAAATAGTTGATGATACAGAAAATTTCACCAGAAATTTAGAATCTGTATTAGGAACCAAATGGACAACTTCAATCTTAACATTATGGTAATTGAGATTAAGAACTCAGTAGATGGATTTAAAAACATGTTAAACACATCAGAGGAGAAGATTTGTGACTTGAAAGATAGATCAGTAGAAAATATCCAGATTAAAGTATGGAATGGAAAAAAAGAATGTATAAATAAATAACCTCTTTAAGAGTTACTGGATTATGAACTTCTGGGCCTTGTCATTGGAGTTTAGAGAGAAAGTAGAGGCAGAATAAATATTTGAAGAGACATCTGATCAAGAATTTTCCAGAAGTGGTAAACAACATCCAGCCATATGTTCAAGAAATTCCATTAGCGAAGAAAATGAAATAAAATATATAGGCATAGTATAGTAAAACTGTCGAAAAACCAAAAAGAAATAAAAAATCTTAAAGCACCCAGAGGAAAAAAGACACAGTTTCAAAGCAACACCAATTAGATTTATAGCTAATTTTTAAACAGAAACAATGGAAACTAGAAAAAAATGAGATGGCATATTTAAAGTGACAAAGAAAATAATTGCCAATCTATTTTTCTATACCCAGAATGGTATCCTTCAAGAAAGATAGTTTTAGAAAAATTAAAACTATGAAAATTAATTACCAGCATATCTACATTGAAATTATTAAGGGGAGCTCTTCAGCCAGAAAAGAAATGGTCCAAGATGGAATTGTGAAAATGCAGGAAGGCATGAAAAGCACCAAAAAGGATAAGTGTATAAGTAAATATAAATGAAGGTAGACTGTTTAAAACAACCAAAATAATGTCTAATGAAGTTTAACTCCTTGTGACCAAAGATGGGAAAATTTAAGCATCCATCAGAATAGTAACTTCAATGGACTGAAATGTAAGAAATACATTAAATCCATGAGTTAATGAACACTAGTTAATAATAACAATAACAATTGATTACCATGGGAGGATGTTAGTGAACCACAGTACTATTTAAAAAATAGTAAGGATGCAGGCATTGAACATTAACGCTTATGAATATTACAGAAATACAAGCAGGCATGGTGTGCTTATTAAGAGAAGCATACACACAGACCATGATGTAGTCTTGCCAAAAGCAAAACAAGAAAATGTACCTAAATTTGATTAAGCCTCTAGACCTAAATACCAACAAACAGAATTTACAGATAGGGAACGTTTTATTTAATACAATGCCATGGGAAAATATCAGATCATAGAAAAGCTCAATTCAAACAAGACAGTTTCTCCAATGAGTAAGTAGTAAGGAAAAAAGATTTAAGGGGATTGATAGGTTAAATGTACCTTAAAAGATATATCAGCCAATTACAGTGTGCAGAACTTATTTGGATCTTGATTCAAAAATACCTTTAAAATAGTTATAATATTTTAGACACTTGGAAATTTGAACATTTACAGAATATTCTGGGATTGTCAATTTTTCTATATTCTTGATACTATTATATAGTAATATTATTTTAAAGTAAATCCAAAACATCATATCATATTTTTTTACAATACTATATTTCCAAAATTATTCATCTTTTAAAGACACACAATAAAGAGTGTGTTACAAGAGATGAGAAATATGTTATGAGAAATATGATGTTTTGGATTTACTTTAAAATAATATGGTTGAGGGGAAAGTGGTTGGAGATAAAAAAGGAACAGAATTGGCCATGAGCTAACAATAATTAAGCAAAGTGATGAATAGAGGGGCTTTATGTTATTATGAAGTCTATTTTTATGTATGTTAGAAGTCTCCATAACAAAAAAGTTAAAAATAAAATAGATGTAGAATTAAAAACAAATTTTAATAAAATTTAATTTTGTAAAATTATAAAAATTTTATTTTTTCAATAAAAAGCAGTAATGACACATAAGGTGGCAGTGGGATGAGGGGTAAATGAAGTTAAAATCATGTAAAGTCCTTATCCAGTGAGTAGTTAAAATGTCAATTATGGTAGATTCAAATAAGTCAAGGGAACCCAATTTATTTTTGTGGTAAACACTAAAAGAATGTATAACTAACAAGCTGATGGAAGGGGAAAATGGGATACTTTTTAAAAATTGTGTAATTTAAGACAAAAGCAGAATTAAGGAACAAAGAACTCTAGAACAAATAAAGAACATATTACTATAGTGGTTTAAACACAAATGTAAGAGTAATTACATTAATGTGAAAGGACTAGATAGTTCAATTTAAAAACAAAGATTAATAGACTGTATTGTAAAAAGAAGACCACTGTATGCTGACTACATGAGGCATACTCTAAATATAAAGCCATATAAAGAATAGAAGCATGGG
>ML099979.1:0-29326 GCA_003697995.1 Taxidea taxus jeffersonii | reverse complement strand
GCAGAGAGTCTGCTTCTCCCTCTCCCTTTGCCTCGCCCCCTGCTTGCTCTCTCTCAAATAAATAAACAAAATCTAAAAAAAAATCACAAGACACAAAACACTAGTACCATGCAAACACTAACCAAAAGATACACTGTAGCTATAAGTATGCATAAAAATAGCATGACCTCAGGGGCGCCTGGGTGGCTCAGTCGTTAAGCGTCTGCCTTCAGCTCAGGTCATGATCCCAGGGTCCTGGGATTGAGCCCCACATAAGGTTCCCTGCTCATCAGGGAGCCTGCTTCTCCCTCTCCTGCTCCCCCTGCTTGTGTTCCCTCTCTCGATGTATCTCTCTCTGTCAAATAAATAAATAAATAAAATCTTAAAAAAAAAAATAGCATGACCTCAAATATATTAAAAAGTAAGTAACTATAATAGTAAAAGAAGAAATATAGAAATCTTCAATCGTACTTGGGATTTTATCATGCCTTCTTCATTAATTAATTGAATGTGCAGAAAAATAAGTTAGTAAATATATAGAAGATTTAAATATCACACTGAACAAAAATGACCTAATTGCAATATACAGAACACTGAACTCACCAATGAAGAATATACAATTTGAAAACTTTTAAAAATATTTTTAAAGAATATACAATTTCTAAGTTTTAAATGCATAGGAACATTTAGCAATAGTTCATATGTCTAGACAAAGGCTTTTCTTAACTAGTCTCCAAGGATTGAAACCATAGAATTTATTTTCTCTTTTCTTTTTTTTAAATTTTATTTATATTCAATTAATTAATATATAGTGTATTAATGATTTGAGAGGTAGAGTTCAGTGATTCATCAGTTGCATATAACACACAGTGCTCATTACATCACATGTCCTTCTTCACCCAGTTACCCATCCCCTTCCCTGCCTCCCCTCCAGCAATCCTCAGTTTGTTTCCTATAGTAAAGAGTCTCTTATGGTTGGCCTCCGTCTCTGATTTTGTCTTATTTTATTTTTCCCCCTTCCCCTATGATCCTTTGTTTTGTTTCTTAAATTCCACATATGAATAAAATCATGTGACAATTATCTTTCTCTGATTGACTTATTTCTTTCGTGTATTTTTTTTTTTAAGATTTTACTTATTTATTCATGAGAGACACAGAGAGAGAGAAAGGCAGAGGCAGAGAGAGAAACAGGCTCCCTGCTGAGCAGGAAGCCGGATTCGGGACTCAATCCCAGGACCCCGTGATCATGACCTGAGCCGAAGCAGATGCTTAACCAACCATCTGAGCCACCCAGGCACCCTGCGCGACTTATTTCACTTAGCATAACACCCTCTAGTTCCATCCACATCCTTGCAAATGGTACGATTTCATTTTTTTGACAGTTGAGTAATGTTCCATCATTCATATATATGTGTGTGTGTGTGTCTGTGTGTATACATATGTATACACACAGACACACCCCACATCATCTTTATCCATTCATCTGTTGGTGGACATCTGGGCTCTTTCCATAGTTTGGCTGTTGTGGACATTGCTGCTATAAACATTAGGGTGCAGATGCCCCTTCAGATCACTATGTGTGTATCCTTTGGGTAAATAGCTATTAGTGCGATTGCCAGGTTTTAGGGTAGTTCTATTTTTAACTTTTTGAGGAAGCTCTGTACTGTTTTCCAGAGTAGCTGTACCAGCTTGCATTCCCACCAGCAGTGTAAGAGGGTTCTCCTTTCTCTGCATCTTTGCCAACATTTGTTGTTTCCTGACTCGTTAATTTTACCCATTCTGACCAGTGTGTTGTGGTATCTCATTGTTGTTTTGATTTGTATTTCCCTGATGCTGAATGATGTGGAGCATTTTTTTCATGTGTCTATTGGCCATTTGGACGTCTTCTTTGGAGAAATGTCTGTTTATGTCTTCTGCCCATTTATTGACTGGATTATTTATATTTTGGGTGTTGAGTTTGATAAGTTCTTTCTCGATCTTGGATACTAGCTCTTTATCTGATAAGACATTGCAAATATCTTCTCCCATTTCATAGGTTGCCCTTTAGTTTTGTTGACTGTTTCCTTTGCTGTGCAGAAGCTTTTTATCTTGATGAAGTCCCAATAGCCCATTTTTGCCTTTGGAGACATGTCTAGCAAGAAGCTTACTGCGGCCAAAGTCAAAGATGTTGTGCCCATATTCTTCTCTAGGATTTGGAGGATTCCTAACTCTCATTTAGGTCTTTCATCCATTTTGATTTATTTTTGTGTATGGTGTAATAAAGTGGTCCAGTTTCATTCTTCTGCATGTGGCTGTCCAATTTTCCCAACACCATTTGTTGAAAAGACTGTCTTTTCCCATTGGATAGTCTTTCCTACTTTATTGAAGATTAGTTGACCATAGAGTTGAGGGTCCATTTCTGGGTTCTCTATTCTGTTCCATTTATCTTTGTATCTGGTTTTGCACCAGTACCATACTGTCTTGTTGACTATAGCTTGGTAATACAGCTTGAAGTCCAGAATTGTGATGTGACCAGCTTTGGTTTTCTTTTTTCAATATCCTGTGGCTATTCGGTTTTTTTTTCTGGTTCCATACAAATTTTAGGATTATTTGTTCCAGCCCTGTGAAAAGTGTTGATGGTATTTTGATAGGGCTCACACTGAATGTGGGGATTGGCCTGGGTAGCATAGACGTTTTAACAATATTTGTTCTTCCAATCCCTAAACATGGGCTGTTTTTTCATTTCTTTTTGTCTTCCTCGGTTTTTTTCATAAGTGTTCTCTAGTTTTCAGAGTCCTTTACATCTTTGGTTACAGGTCCTTTACATCTTTGATTAGGTTTATTCCTATGTATCTTATGGGTTTTGTGTAAATGGGATTGATTCCTTAATTTCTCTTTCTTCTGTCTCATTGTTAGCGTATTGAAATGCAATGGATTTTTGTACATTGATTTTATATCCAGCCACTTTGCTGAATTCCTCTATGAGATCTAACAATTTTTGGGTAGAGTCTTTTGGGTTTTCCACATGGAGTATCATGTCATCTACAAAGAGTGATATTTTGACTTCTTCTTTACCAGTTTGGATGCCTTTTATTTCTTTTTGTTGTCTGATTGCTGAGGCTAGGACTTCTAGATCTATGTTGACAGCAGTGGTGAGAGTGGACATCCCTGTCATGTTCCATTTTGCTCTGGGCTTTTCGTATATGGCTTTTATGATATTGAGGGATACCTACATACATCCCTACACTGTGAAGAGTTTTTATCATGGAAGGATGCTATACTTTGTCAAATGCTTTTTCTGCATCAATGGAGAGGATCATGTAGTTCTTGTCTTTTCTTTTATTATGTGGTGTATCACATTGATTGATTTGTAGTTGTTGAACCCTCCCACCTTGCATCCCAGGAATAAATCCCACTGTTCATGGTGAATAATCCTTTTAGTGTACTGTTGGATTAGTGTACTATAAGAATTTTTACATCCATATTCATCAGGGATATTGGTCTGTAATTCTCTTTTTTGGTGGGGGTGTTTATCTGGTTTGGGATCAAGGTAATGCTGGCCTAGAATGAGTTTGGAAGTTTTTCTTCCATTTCTGTTTTTTGAAACAGCTTCAGAAGAGTAGGTTATTAATTCTTCTTTAAATGTTTGGTAGAATTTCTCTGGAAAGCCTTCTGGTCCTCGACTTTTGTTTTTTGAGAGATTTTGATTACTGCTTCAGTTTCTTTGCTGGTTAAGGGTCTGTTCATGTTTTCTATTTCTTCCTGTTTCAGTTTTGGTAGTTATATGTTTCTAGGAATTCATCCATTTCATCCAGATTGCCTAATTTGTTGACATATAGTTGCTTGTAATATGTTCTTATACTTGTTTGTATTTCTTTGATGCTGGCTGTAATCACTTCTCTTTCACTTATGATTTTATTAATTTGTGTCCTCTCTCTTGTCTTTTTGATAAGTCTGGTTAGGAGTTTATCAATCTTATTAATTCTTTCAAAGAATCAGATCCTAGTTTTGTTGATTTGTTCTACAATTTTTTTGGTTTCTATTTCATTGATTTCTGCTAAAAAATTTTATTAATTCTCATCTCTAACTTGCCTTAGGCTTTATTTGCTGTTCTTTCTCTAGCTTCTTTAAGTGTAGGGTTAGTTTATATGCCTGAGACCTTTCTTGTTTCTTGAGAAAGGCTTGTATTGCTTTATACTTTCCTCTCAGGACCACCTTTGCTGCATCCCAAGATATTGAACCATTGTGCTTTCGTTTTCATTTGCTTCCATGAATTTTTAAAAATTTTCTTTAATTTCCTGGTTCACCCATTCATTCTTTAGTAGGATGCTCTTTAACCTCCATGTATTTGTGTTCCTTCCAAATTTTCTCTTGTGATTGAATTCAAGTTTTAAAGCTTTGTGGTCTGAGATTATGCAGGGAATTATCTGATTCTTTTGGTTCCCAATGAGACCTGATTTGTGACCCAGTATGTGATCATTCTGCAGAATGTTCCATGCCCACTTGAGAAGAATGTGTATTCTATTGCTTTAGGATGAAATGCTCTGAATATATCTGTGAAGTCCATCAGGTACAGTGTGCCATTCAAAGCTCTTCCTTTTTGATCTTCTGCTTAAATGATCTGTCCATGACAGTAAGTGGGTGTTAAATTCCCCTACTGTTATTATATTACTATCAATGTGTTTCTTTAATTTTGTTAATTGGTTTATATAATAGGCTGCTCCCAAGTTAGGGGCATAAATATTTACAGTTGTTAGATCTTCTTGTTGGATAGATCCTTTAAGTGACATAGTGTCCCTCTTCATCTCTTATTACAGTCTTTGTTTTAAAATCTAACTAGTCTGATGTAAGGATTGCTACCCCAGCTTTCTTTTGATGTCCAATAGCATGATAAATGATTCTCCAACCCCTCAATTACAATCTAGAGGTGTCTTTGGGTCTAAAAATGAGTCTCTTGCTTAGAATGTATTGATGGGTCTTGTTTCTTTATCCAGTCAGATACCCTGTGTTTTTTGATTGGAACATTTAGCCCATTTCTATTCAGAGTAATTATGGAAAGATATGAATTTAGTACCATTGTATTGTGTCTAAAGTCACTGTTTCTGTAGATTGTCTCTGTTCCTTTCTAATCTCTGTTACTTTTGAGCCCTCTCTTTACTTAAAGGAATTCCTTTAAATTTCTTGCAGGGCTGGTTTAGTGACCACAAATTCTTTTAGTTTTTGTTTGTAGTGGAAGCTTTTTATCTCTCTTATTCTGAATGATAGCTTTGCTGGGTAAAGTTATTCTGATATTGTTTTCCTTTTTGGTATCACTGATCTTTTGTGTCTTTCCCTCATGATCCAGTAGTTGTTTATCTCTCTTTTTCTCAGATTCCTTATTCCCCATCATTTTGTCTTCTATATCACTGACTCTTTTGCCTTGTTTATCCCACCAGTTAGAACCTCCATTTAGCCTTTTATTATTTCAACTCGATTAGATTTCAGTTCCTTTATTTCTTTTTAAGGGATTCTCTAGTGTCTTCTATGCTTTTTTCAAACTCATTCAGTATCTTTAAAATCATTGTTTTGAATTCTAGTTCCAACTGCTTACTTATATCCATATTTATTACCTCTCTGGCAGTGAGAACTGTTCTCTTTTTGGGGGTGAGTTTTCCTGTCTTGTCATTATGTCCAGAAAAGAATAGATGAGAGAGAAGGAAAGTACAAAAAAAGCAACAATGACACCAGAAATATATACACTACACAAATCAGAAGAAAACAGAAACCAAAAAGAAAGAGAGAGAGAGACAGAGAATAAAATCAAACAAGAATTTGAACAGAACAATAAACTAGATCCTGGGTGTATTTTGGTTTGTTTGTTAGAAGAACCTAGAACAAAAATAGGAAAGAATAATAAACTTATATATATGCACAAAAATGAAGTTGAATAAAATGACAGGAAGCCAAAAATGAAAACACACACACACATACACACACACACACACACACACACATACAAATGTAAGTGGAAACCCAAGAGCTGGAGTTTTACAGTTCTGTATGTTCAGTAAACTTGGTATTAGTGAGAAGTTCCTGCAGGTCTTCTGGAAAAGGGGCATGTTGCACTGATCCTCAGGTGTCTTTGCCTGGGTGGAATTGCACCCACCTTGCAAGGGGGCTGGGCTTGAGGTAAGCAGCTCTAGGAGCTGGTGCGGGGAATGAAAATGGTGGAGCCCCTATATCTAGCCCTGGAACTGAAATTTTGCACCTGCCACCCTTCAGTGTGCCATCATAGAAAAGCAGTCTATCCCTCTTGTCTCCCTGGTTTCCGTTTGAACTCTGTTCACCCAGCCTCTGACCAAGTATTTTTATCTCAGTCACAAGAATCCATATGGAGTCTCCAAGCTTTATGGACTCTTGGGTGGCACACTTATGCCACTCCTGCCCTGGGGAAGGATGGAGCATCTTGCTGCCATTCTGCCTCTGGCTGGGCCCCTGCTCAGAGAGCAATGGCCTGATATTACAGTGGTTCCAGGTTTATGGCAACACCAAGCAGAAAGCCAGGGCCTGGATTCACTGTTTGCAACTGGCTTCCCTGCTCCAATGCTTGGGAACTCTGCTGTACTCAGGCAACCTTTTTCTTTTTTGTGACCCTGGGGATACTGAGACCACACTGTCCCATCTCGGATTCTGCCCTACTTTGCTCCCTGAGCATCTTTCTGGAAGACTTCTAATCCAATTTTGCACTCCACTTATTATAACTCTTTCTGGTGCCCAACTTATGGAGGCTTCCTCATCCCATTGTTTATCTTCTAATATATACTTCCCATTCATGTCTCTACACCTCCTACCTTACAAAAAGTGGTCACTTTTCTAATTAGAGAATTGTAGCAATTCTTTTCTCAGTTCTTCAGTTGATTTTGCAGATGTTTTGAATGATTTGATAAATCTGGCTGAATTCCAGGGACCAGGTGAAATTAGGGTCCCCTACTTCTCTACCATCTTAATTCTCTTTTCTAGAGTTTATTTTCTGGTCATAGTAGCATTAAATTAGTAACAAAATATTAATGAAAAAATTCCAAGTTTTGGACATGAAGTAATACCTTTCCCTTCTGTGTCAACGAAAATAATCACAATAAAAATTAGAGACATTTTTAACTGATAATGAAAATGCAACATACCAAACATTGTGGGTTGCAGTTAATGTGGTAGGTATAGGGACATTGATAATCTTAAATTCTGTGTTAGAAAAGGAGAAATGCTAAAGCTTAGTAATCTCAAGGATCAGTTTCAAGGATCTAAAAAAGCAAACTCAAAGAAATTAGAAGAAAATAAAGATAAGATCAGGATAATTAAAATAGAAAAAGGAACAATAAAAAAGTTGGTTCCAGAAAAGGCTAATGAAATTGATAAAAGTCTGGTACAAATAATTGAAGAAAATTGTAGGGTAGATTGCTAAAATCACAAATCCAAAAAGGATAACACTAAATTATAGATATTAAAAAGATAGGGGCACCTGGGTGGCTCAGTTGGTTAAACGACTGCCTTCAGCTCAGGTCATGATCCTGGAGTCCCGGGATCGAGTCCCACATTGGGCTTCCAGCTCCATGGGGAGTCTGTTTCTCCCTCTGACTTTCTCCCTTCTCATGCTTTCTCTCTCTCTCTCAAATAAATAAATAAAATCTTAAAAAAAAGGATAGTAAAAAGATATTTCCAAAATTTTATGCCCATAAATTTGAAAATTTAAAGAAAATGATTAAGTTCCTTAAAACATGTAAAAACTCTATTGCACATACACATATGCACAAATATTATTCAGCCATTTAAAAAAAAGAGGAAATCCTATTATTTTGAAGAACATGGATGGACCTTGAGAGCGTTAGGTTAAGTGAAGTAAGTCAGGGAAAGACAAATGTTGTATGATATCACTTATATGTACAATCTAACAATAAAAATAAAAACTTTATAGAGAAAGAAATCAAACTTGTGGTTATCAGAGGTGAAGGGCAGGGGAGAGGGAGTTGTAAGAAGGTGGTCAAAAATGTACAAATTACTCATTATAAATAAGTAATAGAGATGTAATGTACAATATGGTAACTGTAGTTAACACAGCTATATGATATATATATAGGCCAGTTGTCAAGGAAGTAACTCCTAAGAGTACTTGTCACAAGAAAAATTTACTTCCTTTTTTCTTCATTTTTCTTTCTTTTTAAAAATTATATCTCTATGAGAAAATAAATGTTACTTGAACCTATTGTAATCATCTCACAGTATTTATATATTAAACCTTCATGTTGTATACTTTAAACTTATATAATGATGAATGTCAATTACTTCTCAATAAAACCAGGAAAAAAATTGATATTGAGATAATACATTTTAGAAAATCTTGGTTATCTTACTTGCATCTCTTTAATAAATTAGCTTCATAACTATAGATTGTCCTACAAAGAACAAACTAAACTCACCAGCAAATTTTTCCAAATATTTAAGGAAGAAATAATACCAATCACATATAAACTCACATTATTAGGCCAGCATAACCTTGACCCCAAAGTTGAGAAGGGTATTCAAAGAAAGGAAATTCACAGTTTAATTTTTCTCGTGAAGATAGATGCTAAAATCCTAGCCAAAACATTAGTAAATCAAAGTCAGTGATACCTATAAAGGGAAATATATCACTACAAAGTTGGGTTCATTCCAGGAATGCAAGTTGATTATTTGAAAATCAATCAATACAATTTACTACATTAATAGAGTAAAAGTGAAAAACCATATCATCATTTCAATAGATGAAGGGAAAAAATTCCTTTGATAAAATTTAACACACTCATTCATGATAAAAACTCTTAACAAAATGTGCCTGGAGCAGAATTTCCTTAACTAGATAAATGATATCTGCAAAAGAGCTACAGCAAATCTCATACTTAATGTTGAAATATTGACATTTTTGTTGAGATTGTGAATAAGATAAGGGTGTGGATTATTTCTACTTTTATTCATCATTATATTGGATAGTCTTACAAGTTCAACAATGTAAGAAAAAAAGAATATTTTCATAATTATGTGATAGGTAAAGATCTGCATTTTTAATATGCCACAGAGATGATTTGGGGAAACTTCATAACTGGGTTGTCTAAAATGTGATTTGCTTCTTATCTTGAGGAGGCCACAACCTAAAAGTAGGGAAGGTGTGAAGAGAATCTCATTTCTGCTCTCTAACAGGACTGCCATTGTTGACACATCTAGTCGATTCGATGTGGATTTTGCCATTTTCCTTTAAAAATTGTTTCTGTTTACAAATATTGCATTCACCAGGGGTGCCTGGGTGGCTCAGTGGGTTAAAGCCTCTGCCTTCAGCTCAGGTCATGATCCCAGGGTCCTGGGATCGAGCCCCGCATCGGGCTCTCTGCTCAGCAAGGAACCTGCTTCCTCTTCTCTCTCTCTGCCTGCCTCTCTGCCGACTTGTGATCTCTGTCTGTCAAATAAATAAATAAAATCTTAAAAAAAAAACAACAAATATTGCATTCACCAGATCTCTTAATATTTTTAACAAATCAGAAATGAATAATCCCCCATGCACATTGAACATCTTACTTTACCTATAATTTGATTTAAAATGTTAATATGAGGAGTGCCTGGCTGGCTTGGTGGGTGGAACAAGCAATTCTTGATCTCAGGGTTGTGAGTTCAAGCCCCAGGATGGGCATAGAGCCTCCTTAAAAAAAATTTTTTTTTAATGTCAATGTGAGTTTAACATGTTGAGTTCTTTTTTGCATAGATGGGACTCAAATACAACTGACCCCTTTTTCAATGTCCATGGTTAGTGTGTAGATGTATACCATGGACCAGTCAGATCACAGGCCTAGAAAAAGAATTGTACATAATGAAAGTCTAGTGTAATGCATTTAGTTTCTATGATAAATGTTGCCCTGCATTATCAGTGACATTATTTTATTGATCTTGTTTTTCATATCTGCCCTTTTTTTCTTCAATTTTTGTTACCAAAAAATTCCTGCTTCTAAAATTCAAGCAGTGCATAAGCATTATAAAGTAACAAAGTCCCCTACACCTGCAACCCAAACCCATTCCTCAGAACTAACCACTGTAAATATTTTATCCCATACTTTTCATTTATGTATTTATATATACTTTCCTATACTGTTTTTAAAGAGTTATCTACTTGCTACTTAAATCTTTTAAAATTAAAACATATGTATTGAGACCAAATTTATGTCAAATTTGATGAGTGATCAATATGCTAAACTCTTACATATTTGTAATGCTTACTTTTTATGTTTTTTTTTTAACCATGTTCTGTTTGTTTGCTTAAGAGATTAAGAGCACTTAGAGGAAGGAATGGTATCAACTAATATAGTGTAATAGTACTGTTCATTTTGTTCCTGGAGGAACATTCATACACATTCCTACAAATAAATTTATTCTTCTCTTGAGCCATTGGCATGAACAAGAAGTGCACATACCAGTACTGGTGGAAAATGGGTGAGGTGTGAGCAACACAATTTACAACATATTAGGCTAAGAGTAACAATAACCTAGTTTTACAAAAAGATACTACATATCTAAAACATAAATATATTTAAACTGTTTCTTTGGTAAACAATATAAAGTTGTTGCTTATAGCTAAATTCAGAGAGATTAAATTTGCCTTTTATGGCCTACTGGGCTGAGGACTCTAGCAATTCCAAATCACATACTTGTATCCATTCTTATCCCTCTGCAATCTAATTTCCAAATATAGCTTGAGGGAGATTTTCAAAATGCTAATTTTTTTTTAAAAGATTTTATTTGTTTATTTGACAACGAGATCACAAGTAGGGAGAGAGGCAGGCAGAGAGAGAGAGAAGGAGAAGCAGGTTCCCCGCTGAGCAGAGAGCCCGATGTGGGGCTCAATCCCAGGACCCTGGGATCATGACTTGAGCTGAAGGCAGAGGCTTTAACCCACTGAGCCACCCAGGCGCCCCAAAATGCTAATTTGATCATGCCACTGCCCTGGTGGGAACCATTGCCACCATTCACAAAGCTAACATGCCCCTGTCTTCCTCTCTTGGTTTTTTCTGCATCATGCCTCTTTAGCCCTCTGAACTCCAACTACACTGCCTTTTCTTTCTCTTCCTCAAAATCACTGTCTTCCCTCCTGCCATAGGGCCTTTGCATATCTTGTCTCTTGGCCTGTTGCATTTTGTTTCCTTTATGTCCATTGAGTTAGTTCTCTCTCCTCAGATTTCATCTTTAATGTTTTCCCTTCTACAGACTATTTCAGGATCCTTGTGATAGTCTGTCTTTTTGGCACCTGCTACTAACCTGTGTTGCTCTATTTCATCACTGTCTCCCCAACAAGGCCATTAGTTCTGAGTTCAGAAACCATCTTTGTTTATGGACAGTTACCAGCTCAGCCCAGCATATTCTAAATGCCTAACAACTGTTTGTTGAATGCATAGAAGAATGTGTATACATTTGTAAATTGAATAGGAGGTGAATTATGGCAGCTGATGAAGTTATTATCTGTTACTAATTATGGGAAATAACTTCAAAGGGGAGTCAAGGGCAGAACTTCTGATGATTTCTCAAATGAGGAACTAATACTGAGAGGGGTTAAGAAACTTGCATGTGGGAATACCACTACTAAGTGACAGAGCTAGAATTTCAACTGAGATTTGTCCAATAGCACTGCTCTTCCTAAAGCAGTTACATGTATAAAGCCTTTATATAGGCAATAAGTATGGCAAATATTGAGTATTCCATACCACTCCTGAAAATCCACAAGGTCCATTATGAGTATTAAAGACTGACAATTCGGGACACCTGGGTGGCTCAGTTGGTTGAGCGGCTGCCTTCGGCTCAGGTCATGATCCCAGCGTCCTGGGATCAAGTCCCACATCGGGCTCCTTGCTCAGCCGTGAGCCTGCTTCTCCCTCTGCCTGCCACTCTGTCTGCCTGTGCTTGCTCTTGCACTCTCTCTCTATCTGACAAATAAGTAAATAAATCTTTAAAAAAAAAATAAAGACTGACAATTCCTGGAATAAGGAGATATCCTTAATTTAATATAACCCAATATCCCTTTCATTTGGTAATACTCATGAATGGAATGCTGCTGTTCATTTCGTCATACATTCATTTGCCTTTAAGTTTTCTTTATCTATCCTTATGACACTGATTATAGTCCCATTGCTTAATAGTTCTTTGCAAAGAAGGCATTTGCCAAATACTCCCATCTAGCTAGAATGATAAAACAAGAGTTTCCCCTGTTCAAGATAAAACATTAAGTCTTTTTAAGTTAATTTGTCCTAACTTAGGGTCAAGTGTCCAGAGACGTGGACCTCACTTAACATTCTTTCTGCCACAGATACACTTACGGCTTTGAAATAAAGCTCTGTTTCCCCTACGTTATTTAGGCTACCAAATTGAACCTAATGAAGCATTGCCAGAGCTGGGATAGCAATAAAAATTGGAACACTGCCTCTATTTTTTATGAGTAAAGGGAGACATTTGGTCAAATTCAGTCCAATTACCAATGATAAAACATACCAGTGTCACCTTCAATAATTACTGAAGAACAAGATTTAACCATAAATAATACTACATCTATTTCATTTTTAAGCTATTTCATTTAAAGATTAATTCCTGCTAAACAGTTCTCAGTACTAGGGAAATTTGCCAAGAATCATTTCTTTAGAATGTAACATAAGTCTTACAGGACATGTATATACTATACTTCACCAAATTTCTCATGAGTTTAAAGATATGGATTTTATGTTCTTAGGTAGAAAATTTTACACTGCCCTATTCCTCTATGCCAGGTCTACTTATATCTATAATAATATAGGTATATTGGGAAAAGTCTATGCTTATCTATATGCTGACGGAAGGTGACTTTAAGGATTTTTAGCCTAAATATAACTACGTATTCCCAAAACTCCCACAACTATGTGATTTTGAGTTTGTATCCAGCATGATATATGCACTTCTTGTTTGAGTAAAACGTTTATAGCATTTTTAGTGAAAAATCTTAAATTTCATACAAAAGAATAGGGAGGAATTGATTCTAAATTCAACTTTTCCTGGGACACCTGGGTGGCTCAGTTGGTTAAGCGGCTGCCTTTGGCTCAGGTCATGATCCCAGCGTCCTGGGATCGAGTCCCGCATCGGGCTCCTTGCTCGGCAGGGAGCCTGCTTCTCCCTCTGCCTCTGCCTGCCATTCTGCCTGCCACTCTGTCTGCCTGTGCTCATTTGCTCTCTCTCCCTCTCTCTCTGACAAATAATTTAAAAAAAAATCTTTAAAAAAAATTAAAAAAAATAAATTCAACTTTTCCTGAATTAACTGCTAAAAAATAGAAACAAAATTTTCACTGTGTCTGATTACATGTATTTATTCAATAAACAGGCACTGGACCATAAAGGGGGACTAGACATTATCCCTTCTTTCAAAGAACTCCTGTCACCTCCATGTCAGAGACAAATAGAGAGCTATGCACGTACAGTGCTGGGATTATGGGCCATGGGAAGGAGATGGTGAGCACAGTGCTGTGGGAGCACCTGAGGGGGGACTTGCCACCCGAGATCAGGGAATCAGAGCACATCTCCCAGAAGAAGTGATGTTTAACCTAAGGAGTTGAATTTAGACTTGATTCTGTGTCTAACCATTCTGGAATGCTGAGGAAATTGAGACAGGAGCCCCTGTGTCACCCTTAGTAAATTTTAAAAAAGAGTGTGTAATTGCTTGGTAGTGAGTAGCCTTTTTATGGAAGCATTTTTGGCTATGATTAGAAAAGAAAAAGGTGCTGGTATCTTTTTCTGGCTCTCATTTGCTTTGTCTGATTTCCTTGTACTTTAGTACCTTTTCCTATGAACCACCTGAGCCATCTAGAGCCACCTGGAAATTCTCTCCACCCTGTGTAGCACCTGATCTTGAACAAGCCATTTTTAGAAGTTTAGCTGAAGTGTGTTTTGTATGTGAGAAGGTGTATGTGGGAGTAGTGTGTTATTCAAGCTCTGTTGGGGTGAATGCCTGATCTCTGCCCCTTGCTGTGGGAACTGTCTTTCCATTCCATGGGTTGACACCTACAGCCATGATTGCCCAGTATGATCCTCTGAATCTGGAAAACCCACAGTTCATTTTTTATGAGACACTCACAGCAGAGGCCAGTGGCCTAATCTGGCCTACAGATAAGTCTTTAAAATCAGGAAATTTCAGAAAAATCTGATTTCTGTCATTAACATACCTAAACAGCAGAAACAGCATGATCTCTGTTGTAGGACCTTTCCTTTCAGTTTTATCGCTAGTCAGTTTCACACCTTCACTTACCTGCTTGGCCCTCATGGGTGTACAGATTGGTAACTCCTGATGTATAGTTTGGCTGATGAAACCAGCTGTGGAGTGATCTTGACTATGGTTGGGCTAAGGAGAACTGTTTTCCTTTGGTCATTTTAAAATGGTGCCCAGGACACTGCTTAGTTTCCACTGAAGCTGCAAAGAGATACAGATATTTGATCATGTCAATGTCAAAGCAGAGAGAGCACATCTAAAAGTTGGGGCAATAGGAAAAATACTCCAGAAAGTAGAGACATAAGCCCTACAGGCTACAGCCTTATAGTGTGAGTGTGATGATACTGATTTGAATGATGGCTTACTTCCCGGCTCTGGTTCCTCTGTGGCCTGGCTCTACTTCCTGTCCTGTGTGCTATGGGATACCTTGAATTCCTCATCCAGAATCCCATTTTACTTGAGCTCCTCAAATGGAGCTTTAGTTTTTGGTAACTAAATAACTCTTAATTCAGAAGCAACATGGTTTTTATGATATTTTGTTTGAATGGGAAAATGGAACTTTGGGTTTCCAGTAATTTGTCATGAATACTCTAGTTAGATTAGAGCAAAGTCTTGTAATCATCAAGTTGAGTATTCAAATTGATTATTAGAAACCTGTGGACTATGGTGAATTAGAAGAACAGAATCTTGTCATCTCTGCATAGTGTTTTTTGACCTTTAGAAACCTTGGGTTCAGGCTTTCCTTAAGAAGTTGTATCTATTCTTAAGTTGACATATTGACATTCTACTGTGAAGTGATTCTGAATAAGCTAGAAAGTTGCCTGGCTTCTTCATTGTGACAGTTTTTGAAAACATATAAAACAATATATTTGGAGCACAATAAACTAAACCCCATGAACCCACTGTCCAATTTAAGAATTCTAACATTACCATTTACTTATCTGTTCCTTCCCTAGCTCCTCTCCTGTCTTTCCATTCCATCGTAACCACTGTACTGCAGGAATGAATGTGTTGCGTACATTTTCCACATATACTTCCTTCCTTTTCTCATAAAAAATAATTTTGTCACATTTGTATGTATCCCTAAACAAGATATATTTTAGTTTTTGAGCATTATAAAAATGGCTTTATACCATATGTCTCTGCTTCCCAGCTTCTTCACATCATGGCACATGTTGAACTTGAAAATATTGTATAGTGCCTTGGGATAAATGCTATCTATGTCTCATCACAGGATTCCAGCTACTATTAATCCTCAGAACAGAGTGGGTCAGTATGTTAGGACCTCTGTAACCTAGTCACTGTGGCACACCACTTGGAAAGCACTGCTCTATATAGTGTTCTCTCCACTTGATTTTTTTTCTTAGATCTGTCTTAGATTTTATGTTTCTTGAGATTTATGCATGTTGCTTTTCACTGCTCTTTAATAATCTTGTGTCAACATCCACGAATTTCCATCTATCCTGTTTAGACCCCCTCTTTACTTTTCACTTATACTACCAATAGCACTAGCCTACCGTGACTTAAAGAAAACTGCTGAATTTGATCTCATGTTTTTCTAGGATTCAGAGAGGTACTTTTGAATTTTGGTCTTAAAAATGTGTTTTGTTTTAGATTGGCTCTTAGAGTATAAGGCAGCAAGAGATATAATTAATTGGATCATTATATTTAAATAAAAACTTTTCTATTTAATCACATTGTTATGGCAAAACACCAATATGTACCAGTGAATCCACCTTCAGATCAGTGGAAATTGACTTCAGGCAAGCAAACTAGGGAGTTCTGAATTATGAAGATTTCATAATGGCATTAATGTTTTTAATAGTTGATATATATTTGGATCTGAAATAATTGTAGGATTATATAGTTTATCAAGGGCAAATATATTTAACTTCATGTTCTGAATCCATTTAGTCGGTAGTGTTCACCTGGAGTACTATTGGAAAAGTGTTTTAAATCCATATCAGGATCTTCAGCTAAGAATTTAGTGATCAGGGCACCTGGGTGGCTCAGTGAGCCTCTGCCTTTGGCTCCGGTCGTGATCTCAGGGTCCTGGCATCGAGTCCCACATTGGGCTCTCTGCTTGGCAAGGAGCCTGCTTCCTCCTGTCTCTCTCTCTGCCTGCCTCTCTGCCTACTTGTGATTTCTCTCTGTCAAATAAATAAATAAAATCTCAAAAAAAAAGAATTTAGTGATCAATTATTGATGTCTGCTCTGGGTTTGCATAGTGGAAGTAAGGATGTATGTGCTAGGTATTTGCATTCCCTAATCTTCTCATTTTCTTATCTTGTGATTATCTTGAACCCATCTTGATCATGTGAATATGATTTGATTTGCAGCTTACTCCTCATGGAAAACCAAAGTCATAATTAAAAAAGTTAAAAAGCATCACATCACATAGTTGTGCCTTTTCTCTGGTCATTGATTATGGCCTCCAATTACCTGCATCACAGGATGCTTTTCTCACAAGCATCCAGGCTATTCCACTCCTTTGGTAAAGCATATTTTACCATCATTATTGAGCCTCAAGCTGAAAAATAGAGGAAATGCCCTTCAATATCCTTAGTTTCAGAGTTTTGAACTTAGCTTTACATAGATAGATCTTGTCCACTGTAATTTAAAACAATTAGAGCTACAAAACTTCTTTAGATTTTCCAGATCCTATTAAATGTTATTTTTAAGATAACATCTTTTCTTGTCCTTCATTTATGAATGTTTGGTCAGGAAATGGTCATAAAAAGCTTCAAATCCCAATTGAATAATGCTTTCTCAAAAGTAGCTGCCAAGTGTAAATACCACTGATATACATTCATGCATATGATAGTATATAAATAACCAGGAAAGCATAGCAAAGGTCAATCAATTATGTATAGGTCAGAATGCTTTCCATCTGGATTGAGTCATTTTAGCAAATGACATCATGTGTCCTTTGGGGTCTATTGTGAAATGTGGCTTGAGTCATTATAGATTGGCTTCTTCCCTGGGTTACCAGGATGGCAGTGGTAAGGCTCAATAAATAAATTTACTGGACTCTGCAGGAGCATATTTGCATAATTGAGGTGTAGTGATGAAGGCTTCTTAATCTAGAGAAAACCTCTGGGCCCTAACCACCAATTTCTAGTTTTTTTATCCTTCTTGGTTGTTTTTCTTTCTTTCTTTCTTTCTTTTTTTTTAACGACTTGAAGACAAAAGAGTTGGAAATGAGCCAGATGCTCTTTATATAATGCAGTGGATATCTTTCCACAAAATTGCCAGCAGGGAATCAATAGTAATAAATCTGGTACCCTTCTAATCTCTTTAAACTTCATCATTGCTCTTCTGGAATGGGGCTACTTGGACCCCATAAATTTGGTTTATAATTTCTATTTGATCTGATGGGGAGTGGTCTCACCAGATTGCAAGACTCTAGAGTGACTGATAGGATGGGATGTTGTATGAGATGGAAGGGCTGTTGGCATTTTCCAGTTGGCACAACAGGAACTGAATTTAGCTTATAGACCAAGTGACAAAAGTAGCTGCCAAGTCCAGTCATTTCTGATTAGTCAGGGCTTGAGGAGGTAAATGTTACTTGACAGAATTTAATGTGTGATTTTTTTCCCCCTCCCTTCAGGATATTTTGAAAATGTTAAAAAGTTGTTGTTGTTGTTTAAAATAGTATGACTTATATAAGAAGGACTTAGAGTCAAGATTCATATCGTGTTTTAAGGTATTTATAGTTGGAATCTAAGTTTCGTTCTGAGATCTTGGAAGGAAGAAGGCTCGGGCATCTTTAGGAATGATGAAAGGAAATGGTCCTTACCTTTAGGGAGCTTGCAGTCTAGGGGAAAGACAGGCATGCAAACACATTACCACAGTATAAAATAATAGCTTCTCTAATAAGACATTTGTGTAAACCCAGGCAGGACTTATATTTCTGTCACTTACTTATTTTATATTATCCTTTGCTTACTTATTTGGACCCTAAATGACTGAGAAACATGCCTATACTTATTCTTATTATCAGGGCACTTTGAGAGTGAACTTTCTGTTTTGAAGATGGCTACTCTGTGTTTTGGTGATCTAGAGGTAATGTGGCTTCCTTCTCTTGGAATGGTGCTTACTGTTCTGTATACAACCCAGAGCCTTAACTTCTAACAAAACTCCATAAATTCCTAGGGACTATTCTTTGATCACATCTACATGGACACCAAAACAAATGGGGGGAAAGATGAATATAAAGCTCAAGTTGCAGTTGTTTCTTTTGGTAGCTAACAGCTGATTTGCAATATTTTATCTTCTTCCCCTACTATTATCTTTGAGATTATAATCTGTGGTCATGGATTGATCAGCTGGTTCAGGGTGGTATAGATCAGTCACACAAAAAAGGGCCTATTTGACCACCTGGCAGACTTCTGCTTACATTTCATTTTATAAAATCCCTCCTAGTTGTAAGGGGTCCTGGAGAGAGGGGGTTATTAACAGAGACTGGGTTTGACCAACCAGTGTCTGCGAAACTTTCTTATCCAAAAATAACCATTGTCAATACTGTTTTTACAGTGTTTGCCCTTTTACTAATACCATGAATATTTTTTCATTCTATTAAATATTCTACCACACAATTTTTAATGTCTGCATGATATTCCTCTTTATGGCTATACCATAATTAATTTGAATAGTCTTTTTTTTGAAATTTAGGATTTCCAGTTTTTACTATTATAAATAGCACAGTGGTAAATATCCTTATGTTGTATCTTTTTCAAAGCTCTTTTGACCTTTTTTCTTTCATTTTGATTCTCCCTTTTAAAAAAATCAGCAAATAACAATGATGTAAGTTAATATTTAGTTATTCTCTCTATTTTTTTTAAAGATTTTATTTTTATTTATTTGTTAGAGAGAGAGCCCAAGCACAAGCAGACAGAGAGGCAGGCAGAGGCAGAGGGAGAAGCAGGCTCCCTGCTGAGCAAGGAGCCCGATGTGGGACTCTATCCCAGGACGCTGGGATCATGACCTGAGCCGAAGGCAGCCGCTTAACCAACTGAGCCACCCAGGCGTCCCTAGTTATTCTCTTTAAATAGAGTCTGGGGAGAGGAATTCTTTTTTTTTTTTTTTTTTTGAGAGAAGGAGAGAAAGAGAGCAAAGAGCATGCACACACATGTGAGCAGTAGGGGAGAGAGAGGAGAGAGAGAATTTCAAGTAGGCTCCTCACCCAGTGTGGAACCTTATCTCACAACCCTAAGAGCATGACCTGAGCCAGAAACCAAGAGTCTGATGCTCAACCCACTGAGCTACACAGGCACCCCGAAGAATTCTTTAATAACTCAGATAACTTAGATTATTCTACAGGATGCAAAATATCTTATTGATTTGG
This sequence comes from Taxidea taxus jeffersonii, assembly GCA_003697995.1. NCBI lineage: Eukaryota > Metazoa > Chordata > Mammalia > Carnivora > Mustelidae > Taxidea > Taxidea taxus. The sequence goes on along the minus strand of ML099979.1, from coordinate 9,752 downwards.
CAAAATCAGAGAAGCAACTGGTAAATACAGACATAGGAGAGGGAGGAGGGAAGTGACCAATTTTCTGATGGAATCAACTGAGTTGGTTCAGTTAAAATGGCTTTAATGAGTTTTACAGGTCTGATTAAGGGCATCTGGCAGTATGTTAATTTTCAGAATCCCTTCTGCTTGAAAATGTATTTTCAAATGACATTGTTTCCTTTTGCACAAAGGTTGTCAAATGAGAATGTGAAGGTAGTTCATCTCACAACTCATCTGCCAAATAGGCATGTTGAGGTTGAAAGCCTGGCACCCACACCAGCTAAGAGCAGACACTGTAGAGAAGTTTGGCTTCCAGAAGATTTAAAAGGGGAAATGCTGACACTGTCCACCACTACCCTCAGCCCCATCACTGCTGTGATCTTTGGGTGGGGATTACTGGGCCTTTCCTTGTTTGAGAACTCAAAATGGATCAGCAAAACCGAGCACAGGGCGGAGAGTTCTGGTACTTGCTGAGTACCTTAGCTCTTAGAATGGGGTTTTAAATGTCAATGCTTTTTCTAATGTATATGAGGAATCCTAACTGAGAAACTGGCCCATATGCTTAGACTATATCCAACTCTGTTTCTTTTTTTAATGCTGCAAAATAAGGTTAATTTTTATAGTGAATATTTTATGGCCCGCTTTCTGTTATGTGCCAGACAAATTGAAGGCAATGCAAACTGAGGGGTGGTGAAGATAAAAGAGCAGTGTTGACCTTTTGGTAAATCATTCGTCAGACTGCTTCATCTGTAAGTGGTTTTCCAGTCGCAGCTCATATTTGCTAATCGCTGCATTTGACTCTCAATTCTATAGGGGCTGATTGTCTTGTTGTGGGTTGCCTTCCCCCCCCCCCCCCGCCCCTCGCCCCCTTATTTTAAACTTTGGTTATTGATATTACAGCTATTTCATTACCTATTAGTTCCTCCACCAGAGGGGGCTTGTGGGCAGAGAAACACTGGGAATTAATAATTCAGCCTCTTTTTGCCTCTCTTCACTGTGACTCCTAAGGTTTCTCCTCAGAAGCTGAGATGCACTTTAAGCATTCCCTTCACTTACTCTCCCTTGAATGTTCTTGTTCCCAGTGAAATTAAGTTACAAAACAACTATCTTTGGCAATGATCACAGAATAGAATAGTGAACTGACTGGTGTTAACAGCTTAGCACCAGGATAATTTTTGGTTTCCATGTTGATCAAAGTCCCATTGGGGAAACCAAAAGTAAGAGCAAGAATAGTCTCTTAGTTTAACCCTGGGTCAAATACTAGAAACTATGGATTTTATTATGGTGGCAGCATAAATCTATGTCCTGGACCCAAAGTGGATCCAAGGATGGGCATCTCATAGAATCAACTTCACCAACATTGTGAGCCTCTGTGGCTCTTAATTTCTTGACACTTCTGCCTGATTCTGGCCAATCCCTAGAATTCAGAAGTGTGGTTAATACAGAAAACCCTTTGGGACACCTGGGGGGCTCAGTCAGTTGAGTGTCTGCCTTTGGCTCAGGTCATGATCTCGTGGTCCTGGGATGGAGCCCCACATAGGGCTCCCTGCTCAACAGGAAGCCTGCTTCTCCCTTTGCCCGCTCCCCATTTTTGCTCTCTCTCTGTCAAATAAAGACCCTGTAAGTCTGAATTAGCCTACAAGATATGGAGATCAACATGGACATGTTTGGCCTCTGATCTAGGCAAGAACATTTAGGGAAAAGATTCTGCCTTGGACCAAAAGAAATAGACCTTTATCTACTAGGGAGTCCAATCATTTATAGTGCTGTGCTGATTAACCCCAGAGAGGTTGTTTCTTAATTATATATTTTAGGGTTTTAAAAACCAGGAACTGTGCCCCTCTCTGGGGGCTGAGAGTATTTTGGTATTTTGATTGCAAAGAAATGGAAATTGGAAACACTAAGAGGCAAACTGATCAGAAGTATTTCACTTTCCTTTATTCAATCAAATGCAGTGTGGAGAGATATTCAGCTATTACCTGTACTCTGCCTGTCTCCTGCTTGAACCTGAGATTCTTCCAGTAGGTGAGTGGTCCTGGGATCAGATTGGCATTGCCCATTTGGTTGATGAGGGTAGTTTGACAGAATTTTTGCTGGTACGTTTGCTGCTGAGTCTCTAAGGGCATGACCATAACGCCTTTCTGGAAGTGTGTCTGTGTAGTGGGGTAGATGTGGGAGTGCGTGACCCTTTTTTATTATTTGTTAAAACACTAATTATAGTTTCATGGCTGCAGCCAGTCATAATACTTTTTTTTTTGGATAACAAAGGACATATTTCTGTATATTCTTTTGTAAAAAGACAAAAAATCAAGAAACATGATTTCTAAAAAAGCAGTGTCTTTTAGCAGGAAATTCTCAGAAGTTACATTTTTTTTCTCCCTTTGTTAGAGATAGAAAGCCAGTCTTTGGGGAAGGGACACTTAGGTCCCAGAGAAACAGGCAATAGTGATAGTCTGTTAATACCAGATCGTTCTTATGGGAAGGAATAATTTTTACATGGTGGTGACATTTTAGGCTTTAAAAGGAGATTTTCTGTAGTGTTTTCCATAACAATATGGTCCAGAAGTTAGTCTGGGAGGAGGCAGATGAATTAAAATGAATTTTTGGAATCCTGCTTATTGAAAATGCTGATGCTGTCTAAGCGCGACTTATCTCACCGTCCTGCTCCAGACCCACAAACTTAACTAGACTCATGTCTACCCTTGCCCCTTTTCCTCAAGACTCAGAGATGAAGAAGAAGACTAGCCTCCTTTCAAGGGTATAGTAGGCACCTGTGGCTAGTGGCTATCTTACTGAACAGCGTATAGAACATTTCCATCATCACAAAAAAAATTCTGTTGGACAGCCCTGCTCAGATACTCTTGGACATCCTCTTAAGGCTATTGCTTCCTAAGGAGACTATAAGGATATACTCTCAGGTGGTCCTGGTTTCTTTTCAGTGTCTGGAGTGGAGTTAATGTCATTCTTCATCCTCATCACCACTTCTAGACAGCTTCTTTTCTCTTCATGCACTGAAGGACTTTGAAAGCAGATGCTGTCAGACTATATCCTACTGCCTATTCTTCTGAATGTATAGAAGATTTTACTCCCAGCTCACTCACTGTCTTTGTGCCCATCACCCTCCTCCCATTATTGTTGGTGAAAAATATCCACATGGAAAACTCACCTCTGACCTCTCATTTCCTTGAGTTTCTCACTAGCATATGTCTCTTTCTCTGCCTATTGGTCATAATCCAGGCTGATGGCTTTCAATTTAGGAAGCTCCCTTCTCCTTAAGGGTATTTGCAAATGTAAGGAATGCTAGAGGATAGGAATTAAGGATGTCCAGTGCCATTCAGCACCCAAAACAGTTCTACACAATGAAAAATTGTTGCATCCCAAATGTCATAGAGCCCTTGTTAAAAAACACTGTGCTCTGGTGCCTGGGTGGCTCAGTTAGTTAAGTGTCTGCCTTCGGCTAAGGTCACGATCCCAGGGTCCTCTGGGTTGGAGTCTCATATCCAGCTCCCTGCTGAGAGGGAACTCTGCTTCTCCCTCTGCCTGCCACTCCCCCTTGCTTGTGCTATGTCTCTTTCTCCCTGTCAAATAAATAAACAAATACATAAAATCTTAAAAGAAAGGAAAAAGAAACATTGTGCTGACCTTCAAAATGTATTTCAGAGCATCTCTCTGACCACCACCTCCTGTCTTCCCGAGGATGTCATCTCATGTGACACCAGCATTCCTACTCCCATAGGAGTTCTTTTACTCCTTGGGGCCTCCAGTCTACAGACCTACTGTTATTCTGCACTAATCTTTATTCCTCTCATGCCCTCACTTCACTACTCACCAAGTTTAGGTGTTGTCATCTCTATCATCTTCATCTGGCTTAACTCTTGGCTCTCGCTGAACTTTCTGTTTGCTTTGGGTCTGAGTGCAGATGGATGGAGAAGAACACTAAGTTTTATGGACCTACCCTAAATTTATGTCCACTAATGTCAAATAGATCCTCTGCTCCACTTGGCAGTCCTACCTTATTTATTTAGTACTCATGCTCTCTGAGACAACTCTTTTACACCTTCATCTATGCCTCGAACCTCCAACTCCCATCCCCATTTCTCCCACTCAGCTGATGCCCTCACTTCGGACTTCATCGAGGAAATAGAAACAATTGGAGTAAACCACCTCAGCTCTTCCAGCAAATTTGCATTCCTCCCGGTTTCCAAATCCTGGTAAAGGTTCTTTTCATTTGCATGTCTTTACTACTCTGAGCCATATGATGACTCAATTTTCTCACTGCTTTTCTCTATTTGAAAGATTGGGAAACCTTCTTTTGTACAGTGTCCTGTAATATCATTTGGCTTTCATTTGATATAAACACATCATTTACATATTAATTCTGCCTTTGTTCTTTTCTCATTAGTCCATAACAATTAAAATAGACCATTACTCTGCCACAGTATGAGTTTTTATGATGTCATATCAAAGTCTCCATTAATTAAATAACTTCATAAATTAAAGCCTTATTTGGTGACAATATCTTTCAGTTGCACATCATCTCCACTAAAGAGCACAATGGCAGACTTGGGACAATTTTAACATTAGGACATACCAACCTAACAACCAGATGTGCTTACTGACACAATGAAAGTTAAAAGCGGTCACTTCAGGCAATCATTTGGTGCCAGTGACACTGAGAGCCAAAGAGAGTGGATGAGGGGGAAAAGAAGGACACACCTAGGCACTGCTGTTGGAAAGCATGGCTCAGTTATTGCGTTGTCATTTAGATCCTTTAGAATGTTCATTAGATTGAGCCACAAATTAAAATAAAAATTCTCCCAGGATGTTTGGAGCTATGAGACTATGCCACTGGATTTCAGTTTGAGAGGTGCTGATCTGTAGGGCAGAGTTGAAATTTCTTACCTGAAAATACAAGGCCCTCTCTCTCTCTCTTTTTTTTTATCCAGATTTCAATCCTTTTTATTCATTTTTGAGCATCCCAATTTCCATTCAGTATCATTTCCCTTATCCTGAAAGCTTTTAGCATTTCTTCTAATAACAACCTTCTGCCCATAAATTCTATTGGTTTTTGTTTACATAAAAAGTCTTTTATCTTTCCTTAATTTTTGAAGGGCTGTTTTTGTTTGTTCATTCATTTTGCTGAATATGTAGTTCTAAGTGGATAGATGCCTCTCCCTCATTACTTTAAAGATATTATTTCTACCTTCTGGCCTCAGACTCTGGTAAGAGGTCAGCAATCAATTTTGTCATTGTTATCTTCTTTGTAATGTGCCATTTTCTCTGCTTGTTTTCAAGATTTCTTCATCTTTGGCTTTTGACAGTTTGTCTACAATATGCCTCAGTGTGAACTTCTTTCTGTTTATTCTGCGTATAATTTTAGACTGCCTAGTCTCTATACATCTCTCAATTTTAGAAATTTTTGGCCATTATCTTTTCAAATATCTTTTTCTGTTACAAGGCCCTCTTTTAACTGGAGGTTGAATTTGAATGGAACAGGAGTAAGATAGAGGCCGTGAGAGAGAAATTATTAACACGGTCTTTGGGGGAAGGGATGAAGAGAGCTAGAGTGGGGAAGGGAGAGAGAGTAAGGGTGGCATCAGATAGAAATGAAAAAAAATGGGGTAATGGGGGAGAGGGAAGAACAGCAGCATCGGAGGAGGCAACAGATTCTTTTATATTCATGTTATAGGTAGGGAAATGCAGTAGTGGACTGGACATCCTAATTTGGGATTTTATGTGTAGGTATTATTTTATAAGGATTCATTACCTTCCAGCTTTAAGAGAATATAGTTTGCTGATGTGTCTAAATGATTTAGCAAGAATAATGAAGTTATGAGCATAAGCTAGACACAGAAGTTCTTGCTGTGGTGTGCAGTACTTGATACATTTACATAATCCCTAATTCTGCAGAAATTGTAGATCAATTTGATGGCTGAAATAAGGCCAAACATATCAGGAATTGTAATACAAAAATGATTAATGTTAGCTGTCAGTAGATGAAGATTTTTTCATTGGATATGGAAGGGAAAACAGATATATATTCTTTATAAACTACTTGCAAGGGACACCCCTATTAGGGATAGGAGAATTGAAATAAAATAGATGGAAATTGATATAATAGTCCATACAAAAACTTTTCAAAAGAAAGCTGGTGGATGCTGTATCATTATTAGACAAAATATGCTTTAAAACAAAAAGCATTATTAAGGTTAGAAAGAGTTACTATTTATTGATAAAAGAACAATTCACTAGGAAGATATATCAATCTTGAACCTACACTACCTACCAGCATCATTTCAAAAATATATAAAATAAAAATCGACAGAATCATCCTGAGATATTGAGATTTTAGGTAATCATAATTGGGGAGTTCCAAACATAGTCTCTCAGACACTGATAAATAAAATAACTTAAAAAATTAGATAGGATAAAGAAGACTGACATAATATAACTGATCAAATGGACATATATAGGACTTAGAACTCCATTAGCAGAGAATATTTACATGTAGAAAGTCTGAACACTAATGAATATAAATTCTGTTGGCTATAATTTTTATCCCAGAGAAGAAAAAACTCAGAGCTGAAAAACCTATAGACATCAAGAATTTCATACATTTGGAAACTCAAGATCATACTTCCAAATGATTTTTGAGTCAAAGAAAAGTGACTAGAGAAATTAGTAATTACTTTATTTTAAATCTTGTGGCGTATAGTTAAAGGGATCAACAGAGGGACACTTAGAGATTCACAAATTCATATATTAAAAATAAAGGAATGCTGGTTATTAGTGAGTTAAGCATTCAGCCAAAAAAGGATAAATAGAGTAAACCCAGATACAGGTAAGGGCTAATACAAAATATTACAAAAACAAATAAAATAGAACAGTAGAAAAAGTAATAGTAGAATAGTAGAAAAGGTCAACAAAGCAAAAGATGATTCTTTGAAAGATACTCCAAACACATATACATCTGGCAAATGTGATCAATTATAGAAACAAAGAAGGAGGGGAGGACACAAATAATATTAGAAATGAAAAGGGAATCCTAAGTATAGAGACAGTAGACTGTATTGCAAGGTCAAAAGAATATACTGTGAATAATTTGATGGTACTACATTTGAAAACATATGTCCTAGTAAATAAGGGTGTCCAGTACACAGATGATAATATATATTCTAAGCTTATATCTCAACAAGAGACATGAGAAACATGATGTCTAACTTGAGTCTGGCACCTTAGACCTCTTGGCCGTCCTGACACTCCTACCTGATGTCTAGCTGAGTTGGGTTTGAATCTGGCTTCCTGGAATAAAAAATCATTCATTCATACAAATATTTATGAACACTTATTATCTACGTGGAATTGTGCTGCTACTAGCTTATATTTTCATGAGGGAGGTAGGCATTAAACAAATCAATACAAAGATAGATATTTACAATCGTGGTAAGTGCAATAGGAAAGGTAAGAGTTTTTAACTGGAGAACCCAATCTTATTAGGGTAAAAGGCAGATTAGCAAAGGTTTCCTGGAAAAGTACCATTGAAGCTGTGACCTAAATTATGAGCAGGAATTATCCAGGTGAGAAAGTGGTACAGTCTGAAGGCATTGATCACAGAGTGGGAGGGTGGAAAGGTGTGAGATTCCATTTTGGCAATTGCCATTGGAATATGGTAAGTATTTGTATGAGCCAAATGCATTAAATTCACACATCTCTGTAAAACACAAACACATTTTCACTTGTTAATCAATTTAGGTAAATGCTTAAGAATATAATCTGTACAGAAAGCATAAAAACAAAGATGGGAAGGAAATAAACCAACTTCATTCAGAATAGTGATTGCTGCTAGAGAAGGGAGGGCAGAGGGCCTTCTACATCCATCCAATTGTTAATGGCAATTGTCTTCCTGTAAAGAAGTATGAAGTTAGCCACAGTCATGTGTTTGCTAATTTCATTATGTAAGTGTTGGCCTATCTGCAATGGATCCCTTAATTATAAAACATCAGGCAAGAAGTGAAACTTAGAGATACCATTCTGAAGGGAGCAGTGGTTTAGACAGTACTACTCAAGATGGGAAGAGGGAGGTGCCAAAGTTGAGAGTGAGGGTTTAGAATTGCACTGTCCAGAATGGTAGTCACTGGCCTCACATGCCTTTTGAGTACTTGAAATGTAGCCAGTGTGAACTGAGACGTGCTCCAAGTGTAAAATATACACCAGATTCTGAAGAGAATATTTTTTAAAAATGAAAAATACCTCAATAATGTTTTTTAATGTTAATATACCATATTAATGTTATAATAATTATGTAATATAATGTTAAAATGATATGATTGTGGATATATTGGGTTACATGAAATTTATTAAAATTAACCTACCTGTTTCTTTTTACATTTTTTAATGTGGCTCCTTGAAAATTCAAAATTATACAAGTGGCCAACATCACATACCTTTTGGACAGGACTGGTTTGGAAATTTTTGTAGTGATTTGACTTTGTCATAGTATCTGAGTGCAGATTTTAGTTGCATTTTATGGTTGTATCATCAGCCCACAACAAATTGGGAATGAAAGATATAGTCTACTAGTATCATGTCACAGATAGTTTGCAAAGCTCTACTTGAAACCATTCATATCTTCCAGAGTGCTTTAGCTGTTGCGCTTACTGTAGGAAAATGCATTTATTGTCAGTTTCCTAGAGCTCTGTGAAATATCCTAAGGAAGTGACTGTTGAGTTGATTTGCCCCCCGAGTATGAAAAAAGTGATTGATAATGATGTTATCAAATAACCCTCAGATTTGCTCATATTTATGTTCAGTTATATAACTTGTATATTGGAATTAGAGAGAATATAATAAATCTATTGTAAAAAATAAACCTTTTAGAAGTCCAATTGAAGGATCTGTTTGGCATCAACCAGTGGTTATTTTAAGAATTGAAAAACAGAGGGTGGGGAAGCTCATATCTCAAATTAGTTACTTTGCAGTATTGATAATATACTTAAGTAATTGTCTTCCTTAGGTTTTGTTCTATAAAATTGACTTATTTTTGTCGGAATGGACTAGTTAACATTGGACTTTGAGTTTGGCACATGTGAGCATGTGATTTACAGGGCAATTTTCCTCATCAAAACCTGGGCAGAACCATTTATTTTAAAACCAATATTTATTTTACAATGGGAAGATGGAGCAGATTAAAGGAGCATAAAACCATGATAAATCACCCAATCTTTATCCCACAGAAAATCTTTTAAATGGCTCTTAAAGTAATGGCAGTAAAACCGTCTCAGAGAGTTTGTATTTGGATGGTTTTCTAGCATATGGCATAATTATGTAGATTAAAATCTAATTAACAAGGAATTTATAAATTTCAGGCATTGTCTGTGTGATTCTTTTTCAATAAAAAGTTAAGTGTGTTTTTTCCTTAACTGAGTTTCTGAGTCTTGCTCATGAGTAAAGAGAATCTACTCTGAAATTTTCAGCTGTTATAAAGCAAAGGCCCAAGAAATGAAATCTCTTTTAGTTTTTAATTTAATAATCAATTATTATATCAAAATTTAAGAACAGTGTATATTTATGTTTATTATAGATTATTATTCAAGAAAGGAATTTTTGTAACTTATCTCATTTTGTTTGATTTAGTTCTCATTTATATCTCAGATTATAATAATTTCTGTAGTTAAAAATAATGGAGCTACATTTCTCTGATAGTATTCTTTAGTACTGTTGTAACAATAACT
>ML099978.1:22253-49895 GCA_003697995.1 Taxidea taxus jeffersonii | reverse complement strand
CCCCCCCTACCCTGGCCACGGCCACGCAGAACACCAGCCAGGTCCCCCTGCGCTGCGCCTGGAAGCTAGGACAGCCCCACAACCCCGGGGAACAGACCACCCTGCTTAACACGGTGGCAACTGTTCGAGAATAATTCCTCACTAATTAACAGGAAATCAGTGTGGGTGCCAAGTAGGACTCAGAGAAGGCCCCACGGGCAAGGCGGGTGAAACCTGACTTGGCACGGAAGACCAAAGAAGGGGGACAAGTGAGAAATGGGGGACAGGAGGAAGTCAGCGTGGCAGTGGACGGCTGCCTGCCTCGGAGCTCATGCGTGAGCCTGCGGGAAGAACCACAGATAAAAGTGCACGTTTGGTGCAATATAGACTGCTCTGCTGTGCAAGGAAATGACCCTGGGCCTTGGGTTAAGGAGACACAGACTTGACCTTCAGCTCTGCCGTTTACCAGCTGAGCGACCTTGGGCCAATGGCAGCATCCATTCTAAGCCACAGTCTCCTCAATTGTAAAGGAAAGGAAAACTTCCCCAGCGTCCACAAGAGAGTGAGATAAAATAACGTATGCAACAATAAAATAACATATTTGGTGCTCAGTGAATTTTTCTACATCCATTATTAACATTAGCCCTCACTAATTATTAGCCTCTGGGAAGAAGCCTTAGCTAGTGTGAGGGACAAGAGACCTGGGATCCACTCCCACAGGCAGGGGCTGTGTAACCCTGGGCAAGCGTCTCGCCCTCTCTGGGCTTCGGGCCCTTCGTCTTTATGGCATATGGAGTGGGACCAGATGAGTGTTTCTCAACATTCCCTGCAACATTCTCTCCCTCCATTTTCTTTGTATTCCCAAGATGCTGTGTCTTGGTCTCCTTGGCCTATACTACAGAAAGAAAGTTGCTGTACTGAACATGCATTTTCAGACCTCCGGGCACCTCCAACCAGAAATTCTGACAAGCTCAGGCCTCTCCACTTGTCCCCAGAGTCTCTGCTGACCGTCACGGGGTCCCTCTCCAGTTCCAATTTGCTAAAAGCCAAAAAGGGCTTTCGAAACAAACTCCAGGAATTAGCATGTTCTGAGGCATCAAATACCTTATTAACTAAGGATGAGAGTGTGTATTTAATAAAGGAGCCTCAAAGGGCTTATGAGGAACATCGTGCTTGCACAGAATGGGGAAAATCTCCCCTAACAAGTTAAGAATTACATCTTTCCTGGGGATTAAAACAAACTTTTAAAATGCCTCCTGGTGGGACGCCTGGGTGGCTAGTTGGTTAAGCGGCTGCCTTCGGCTCAGGTCATGATCCCAGTGTCCTGGGATCGAGTCCCACATCGGGCTCCTTGCTCAGCAGGGAGCCTGCTTCTCCCTCTGCCTCTGCCTGCCTCTCTGTCTGCCTGAGCTCATTCTCTCTGACAAATAAATAAATAAAATCTTTAAAAAATAAAAAAATAAAATAAAATAAAATGCCTCCTGGCTTGAAGACCTACTTGTTTGATTCTGGGGCTGTGGGAGGCAGCCCCTCCCCATGGGGAGCAGGTCCCAGTGTGTCATCAGGGTGTGTGACAGGCCTCCGATCCAAACCACCCAGCGCTCTGGGAGCCAGCCGCGCCCCATCCGCGCCCCTCTCGCACACAAGCCACGGCAAAAAGCACGGACAACCCCCATCTGCCGTGGGCCCCTACCCATCTGATTTCTTGGACATAGTGTCCCCAGATCCAAAATGACCGTCCCAAGTTAGGTGCCAGAGACAGCATGTGCTCTCCGGGGGACGGAGGGGCGCTCCCCCACCCCCAGGAAGGGCCTCCTGTCCTTGGCCTGGCATGAGAGGGCAAGGCGCCAAGTTCCTCCCACACAGAGATCCACCCAGGCCAGGTTGCCTGAACCTCAGAGTCTCAGAGAATGGGATAACCCCACAGGCCTCCGGGGTAAACCCTCTTGGGGCTGGGACCCCATCCTGCCACATCTCTTGTGACAGACCTGCCACCGGGCTGTGGCTATTTCTGGGCAGTGTCTCATCGGTTCATGGGTTTTCTGACCCTGAAGAGAGCTCTCTTTGACCTTCTCCAAACCAGGACACACTTCCATGTGGGAGGGTGCAACACTGGGGAATGCGGAAGAGAGGGTCCCCCAGTGCTGCTGGGGCCACTCCGGACATGGCGGGGTGGGGGGCAGAATCCGTCCCTCCTCTTGTTCTGCCAGCCAGGAGGGAGCCCGGCACTGCCCCCTGTTCCGAAGGAGCGGGGAGGCTCTTGGCTCCGTCCTCCTCTCTCTCCTGGGGTATCCTGAGCACTGCTTAGAATAGGCGTGACTGGGGGAAGGAGAACATGGGCAGGCCCCTGGGCTCCCTCCAGCCTACAACTGGCCCCCATCTAGGCTAAAGTAAGCTTGAACGGGCGTAAGGATCACCTCGGACGTGAAAATGCGCTCTAGAAGGAACCTAAACCTCTGCTCTACCTAAAACCACCGGCGGTGCCTGGAGAAGACCGTTCCCTGTGAAGCTGCCAGAACCAAATCCTACCCATGTGGCGGGCTCCTAGTCCTCCCTGGGGTCACTCAGGGCCACAGGCTCTTTTCTAGGTCTGGGGACGGTGCAGCCCCTGACGCAGGCACGGCGGGAGGACAGCCATCTGCCTGGGGCCGCCCGCTGGGCCGCGCTCACCGACGCGAGGCCTGAGGAAACGCTCTCCCCTCTCACGAGGGAGGACCCCGGAGCCAGCACACCCAAGTCAAGGAGAGTCTGCGCCGACCAGGACATGTCCTTTCAGACACGAGCCGACTCAGCCCACTGCCCCAGGGAGACTGTGGGGCTCCCACCGCAAGTATGAGAGGAATTCTGGCACTTTCTGGTGAGAGCAGTGTGGCAGGTCGGCGCGTGAAGACACACAGAGTTCCTCGTCCGTACACACAGCTTCGTGTGACACCTCGATTTGGTTACATCTCCAATTCGCATGCTAGGCTTTCAACCCTCACTTGGCCGATCGAAACCACTCGTTTTGACATTCATGCGGTTCCACTCGGCAGCGGAAGCTAACCACTCGTTTAAATTGTTGACCCAGGGGGGCCTGATTTCATGCAGATCGTCCAAAAATTAAGTTTTGGACAAACTGCCAGGAGTTAAACTATATTTTCTTTGTAGGAATCTTAAGATCAAAATATAGGAAACAAAGGACAAAAGGGCAGAGTGTGAACTGTGAACATGGTTCCAAGATGGAGACTCTTAACAACACAAGGACACAGCGACCCTCCCACACGCGCACGACACTCACGAGGAGATGTTGGTCTTTGCGTGTTCCTGTACGAGCTCTCCTTTGGGATTGACGGTAAATATTCTGTTCAAAGACACTCCTACTTGCTTATATGAATACACATCCTGTATGTGGGAAAGTAAAATTAGGGGGAAAAAAAGAGCATATTATAAACAGAAATACAGGATATTTTAGGTTTGATGCACTATTATAAAATTTTCATTAACCAGAACTCTACTTCCAAGTAGTGCAGAGAAAAAAAGTGTCTCTGGACATGAAATTATTAAATCAGTTTCCCCCTGGGGGCCTCCGTGCTCATCCTGCTAGAGCTGAGCTCATGAGTAAACAGGATCCCAGGGCCCCCTGCGATTCTGACAGCCCTTCAGGCTATGCTCTGACCCATTTTCTCAGGCACGAGTTTCAAAAGGGGGGATCTTCTTACTGGGAAGTTAGTACCGAACTATATTATCCAGAATGCTAAACTCTCCAGCAAGTCTGGGTGTACACCTAAAAATCTCCAAGCACTTCTTTTACCATATGCAACAACACTCTGAAAACCTGGGTTGCCCAATTGCGCCATGGTGTGAAGGCCTGGCTTTGTGCTTCTCTGCCGGTAGAAAGGGTCTAATCCTATTCTAGGTTCTTGTTCGACTAAATTAGCAAGTGGTTTGGAATCTGAAGGTTCTATCCCCACATTTCAAGCTTCAGACTGAAACCCACCAGCCAATCGTCAGAGGAAACTAGAGACCGTGAGGTAACTGCACATCTCCTCACAGTTAATTCTAGCGGGGTGGGAATCTGGCTCCCCATGGAGTCAAGACTCGCCTTGCAGACGGCTGCTGTCAGAAAGGGTGGTTATTTCCAGACCTCTTATACACCCCCAATTTACTACTTACAGCCGGTCGGTTTCCAAAAGCAGCATAAAAGGGTTCTGTATTTGGAAAAAACAGGTTCTTGATGTCTGTCAAACACTGGACTTTAAACTTCTCTGGCTTCTTCTCAATCACTTCTCTGTTCAAACAAATAAATAAACAATGGATCAGCTTGAGAGGAGAAGCTTCCTTAACATCAAACTATTTTTAAATTCACGGAGGATGAATCCGTACTTTCAAGTCTTCCCACAAAGGAAAACGCTAAAGACAAGTGATTTTACTGAAGACCCCCACCAGTCATCCAACGAACAAAGAATTCCAGGCACAGGAGAAGAGAGAACATCTCCAAACTCGTTTTAGGAGGCTAACCTAGCCTCATAAGCAACACTGAAAGAGGAAAAGCATGAGCAGAGTGTGGGCCAATCTCACTCATGAATGTCAGTGCAAACTTCCTAAATAAATAAGCATATGCACACCGACTGCTGCAAAGTACCAAAATGTGTTCCAGGAATGCAAGAGCGATTCAATACTTTGAACCAACGAATGTGGTCTAACACATTAACAGATCAAAGGGGCAGAAAGCATACCATATTAATAGACATGGACAGGTGGTTGATACAGTTCAACAACTAATCAAGGTGAGAAATCTGAAACGTGGAATCGCAGGGTGTACTCCAAACCCAGCACAAATGTCCTGTTAACAACTACACAACAGCTGGCCGTGACCACCATTTCAACCCAACACTGTGTGGCAGGCCCTCACCGGCTCGGTGACGGAAGGAAAACATAGTTACGAGGACTGGAAACAAAGGAAGGGAAACTGTCACCAAAAAAGGTAGATTCAAAAAGAGAATCTACAGATGAATGATCATCATTAACTAGAAGTCGATAAGACTGCTGGTTATAAAATCAGTGTACAAAAAAATTAGCGTACAACAGCCACACTTTCACGCATCAGAAGAAACAAGCAGGTAAAAATATAATTCTGTAAACAGACATTAAAATGTACAATGTCTAGGAATAAACCTAGTGAAAGATGTATCGGACTTTTAGGGATAAAATTATAAACTTTATTGAAATAGATTAGGGATGTTCTAAATGATAAAAGACACCATACAAGTGAATTGGAAGACCCAATATTACGAGGAGATACTGACTCTCCCTAAACCGAACAACAGATCCATTATAATTTCAGTGAACCTCTCGGCAGGATCTTGTCTGTATGTTTTCATAAGACTCGATCATCACAATTACACAGAAGAAAGAGCAAAGGCCAGAAACCAAATCACACCTTTATGGACACTTGACTTATAAGCAAAATGACAGCTCAAAGCAGGAGAAAATAGGCCATTGTTCCACAACGGAACATCCCTAGAAGGGAAACCAAAAAAAGAGAGACGATGGGCCTCTCCTCGATATGCAACAATCAGTTCTGGTGGGTTACACACCTGCACCTGAACGTGGAAGGCAACACCTTCGGATAAAATGTAGGAGCCTCTCTCTCTGCCCACTGCCAGGGAAGCCCTTTTTAGTACCCAAACAGCACAAACTACAGGGGAAATGATACGTTCAAGCACATGAAATGAAGAATTTATGTTCATCACAAGCCATTCTGGGGAAGGCGCTTTGCAACACTCCTGAGAAAGGCTACAGATAGGGAATCCATCCCACACACAAAGAAAACTGGGGAAACACTCGAGCAGGCGCTTCACAGAAGATGAAGCCCAAACGACCCGTAAACCCACGAGGAGAGACCGTGTGTTTCTCACCCACCGGACTGGCCCAGATGTATATGGCTGGCAATGTGTTGACAAGAAAGCAGAGCACGGGGAGAGCCTGGACCCCGCTGTGGGTGCAGAAATGGGCCCAGCCACTTTGGAAAATGGTTCGGAATGAGCTAATAATGCCGAATACGAGCCTCCTCTGTGGCCAGCGATTCCAATCCCAAGTGCGGACCTCGCAGCAACGTGTGCCCGTGCGCCCCAGTGCAGATACAGGAAGCCCGGCTTTGAATGGTGGGACACTGGAAATGACCCAGGCGTCCACCAGCAGTGGGACGGATAAACTCTGGTGGTCCTCACCAGGACGCCGCACCCGAGCCAGGGCAGCGGGTCACAGCTCCACTCAGCGTTCGCGCGGACATGACGCCGAGCGAGAACAGCAAGCTCCAGAAGAACGCGACGCGTTCCCACACAGGCCACACCTGCGCATAGTTGACCGTATCGGTTAGGCTCCCAAATACGTGTGCCAGGACTGGTCCGAAAAGCAGGGAATGATGCACACGAGATTCAGGGAGCGTGGCTACCGTCGCTACTCGGCGGGGAGGGATGGGAGCGACCAGGACTCCAAATGGATCGGCCGGACCTTCTGCTTTAACCCGACGGTTGGGCTCCCTGGTGTTCACTACCCGATTCGCATTTATCCCTCGCATGTAGTTTCTGTACCTACTCGACGTGTAATTTAGATGCTGGTGGTGGTGGTCGGCCAACCCGAGCGTCGTAAGACCCCAGGGCTGCTCCTGGCTCTGCACAGACTCCGCGGACTCCACAGCCTTCCCTAAACCGGCACTGAGAGGGTCCTGCATTCTGCATCTCGGGAGCCCACTGCTGACGGCACGACTGTGACTTCAAACTAAAGTCCACTCTGGGGAAACCATCCAAATTCAGCTTCCTGCTTCTGTCCCTCCCTCTCCCCTCTCTCGCACACATACACAACTCGAGCACACTCCCTGCACAAGAGTGTGAGTGTGTGGCCGGCGGGGAGGAGGATGTCGCAAGCGTCTATACCGGGTGAGCAGGGCACAGCAAGAAGGCACCTGCGGCCCTGGGCCACCGGCGCCCACCTGGCGGGCAGGCGCACGGGGGGAAGCAGTGAGGACGGCTTGAGGTAACTCTACTCCAGCAAACAACGAAGTGGCGTTTATCCGAGTCTCAGGGCGCCTCGGAAAACCCCAGAGGGGAAACGCGGTTACTTGTGAAACAGCTTCTTCCTTCCCAGGGCGAGAGGCCGGCCTCTGCTGCTGCCGAACCCCAGAACGTCACATCTGCCCAGTAACCCAGTCTTGGGACGTAGCAACGGCGAGTCCCCTGTCATCAGGAGACGCCCCCACACCCCACCATGAGACTGAGCCTCACGTGGCAGGAATGGGGGCCGCACCCGCGGAGGCCCCTGTCGCCGCCACACAGGAGGGCAGGTAACGAAAACTCAAGGCCATTGTCCACTTTAAATGGAGAAGCTCCTGAACCAACAGATGAGCTGTGGGAAACAGACTCCCTCAACTTCTTTTCTTGGACATGTTTCCTAGAATCAGGCACCTCGGGGCTGAGAGAGGACACCTGAGATCATCTGTCGTCACTAGAAGTCCAATGCGCCATCCACTGCGCCACAGAGCCACCTACCTGAGATCATCTAATCCAGCCCCCGCGTTCACCAGCTGAGGACAGCGACTCAGGAGAGGGAGGCCCAGGCTCGTCACCCCACCAAGCAGCATCAGAGCTGGGGGCTCCCCGCCCCGACCTGCCGACCGTGCTCGACCCACCGGGTGTGTGTGCCTCAGCCCAGCTGAGACCCAGGCAGGATCCTCAGAAGCGTACCCAGATAAAGCACCTTGCTAGGGAAGGTCATTCTGGCTCACGGCAGACGGGCCTGTCAATTCTAGAAGCTCTGCAGGACGGCTGACCCACGGACGGCTCAGGCTAGAACGCGGGGCTGGAAGGACCCGGCTGTTAGCCAAGGACGGTCAGGAGCCCCTTCGGCTCCTGAGAGGCAGCACACACTGGGAGGTGTCCTTGTTTGGCCTAGTAAGTCCTCAGAGTCCCAGGTCGGCCACTTTTGACTGATCATGGACAGTGGGGCTTCAGTGAAAAAGAGTATTTAATGGTACAGATATCAAAGTACTAATGTCCGTGTTTTGCCTGACCTTGCCAATCGTCGGTCCTTAATACGTGATAACGAGCAGCTTCCTACAAACTGCCGACACACGTCGGGGACCCCATTTCATTAACACCTGGATTCTACTGAGGCCTACGCTGTCAGGACGATTCTTGGGACTTAAAATACACAAGGGATCCAGAGGTTTGCCTGAATGTCCTCGCCAGAATGTGCAAGTTCAGTGTGAGAACTTTTACTACGAGGAAAAAAAACTACAAATCACACCAAGCAAAGCCGCGATGGAAAAAGTATCCGCAGAGCTGAAGAAAAAGAACCGACATGGCACTTTGGGCCCATCTGGATTTTTCTGTGGTCGGCACAGTGAGCAGCCGTGAGCAGTTAAGCTGGTCCTCAAACTGAGGCAGAATCCACCAGAGCCTCTCACGGAGTCTTGACGACAGAACTACCTGATACTCAGAACCAGCCTTTGGCAGAACCAACGGCCTGCTATGACCACAACAGATGATGTTTGGAGAGCAGCCTGGAAAGCTGCCCTGGGATCAAGGTACAGGGAAGGCCCGTCTTCTGCCCTCTCCGACGCCAGGAGGCCAGGCTTAGTTTGGTGTGACTTCTCTGAACGCGGCTGTGATAGTGAAGGGAGGAGGTAATCAGACGTTGGCTGGTGACCGTCAGAGGACCAGTAAACCAAACCATGGGCGGCGCCTGGGCGGCTCAGTCAGTTAACTGATTCACGAGCCAGTCAAAGTCTGCCCTTGGCTCAGGTCATGATCCCGGGGTCCTGGGATCGAGCCCCATGTTGGGCTCCCTGCTCTGCGGGGGGTCTGCTTCTCCCTCTGCCCCTCCCCTCCACTCCCACTCTCTCTCTCTCACTCTCAACTAAATAAATAAAACCTTTAAAAACAACAACAACAAAATATGTGACCAGAACTCCCAGAAAAGACAACTCTTCTGGGAGACGAGGGCCGGGCAGGCGGTGGTGGCGGGTAGAGGGACCACTTAAGCCAGCCCAGGTCCCCGATTACACGGAAGGCAAGTTGACTCTCAGAGTCACAAGGACTCAGCCCGGCAGCCGCCCTCCGAGGGAGGACAGCAGGTGCACAGGCTTGAAGTAGAGAACACCGTTCCAGAAAAACGGGGACAGTTCAGCATGACTGAGTTTTAAACACTGCAAGGAGGGCAGGGGGCCGTCAGGAAGAGTCATGTGAGCTAACGGATCTGGACGGGATCCCGAGCGCCGTGGTGAGCTAACGGAGGGGGAGGCCGGTGACTGAGCCAGCGCTGCATCACAGGGCGAACTTTCTGGCGCCCGCTGTGAGGCAGGCATACGGGCTGCAGCAGAGCAGCTGGGAGGCTCTTCTCACCAACACTGCCGGGAAGAGGAGAAGGGCCTGGACCGGCCCAGAACCCCAGGTACAAGCGGGCCCCCGCCGAGCACCGTACCTGTGCAAGGCCGAAAAGAGACTGCTTGGGCTCAGCAGCAGGGGCCCCTGAGGCAGCACCGTGCCCCTCTCGTTGACCCAGTGCAGGTAGCCTCTCGTCATGTCTGCCATCCCGATGGCCCGCGCCGAACAGTAGAGAAACTTATAGCCGTTTCTGGAAAAGAGACAAAGCATTCACGGGTCATGGCATCGAAGCAGGGAATGGCTCTCTGCATACGCACAAACCCTAACCCGGATGTTTCACACAGAACGGCACTTCCTTCCCCACCTGGAGGCCACGTTCGAGAAAACACTCTTTTGCACTGAGAACGAAGCCTAAATGCATTGCAAGGTCCCTTACTGAGCACTTTCGATTCCCTCACTCGGTTTAATCCTCACGGGAACTTCGTTCGGTAGGTATTTTCCCTGGTCTTTACTGCTAGGGAAACTGAGGCTCTTCAACAACTGGCCGGCCTACCTGTACCCATCCCGCTCCCTGCACAGGGCCCCACCGCCGCCTGCCAGCACCGAGCCCACCCCCTTCCGCACGCCAGATTCTCCCCTCGGCGGCGTAGTTCCTACAAGCACGTAAACACGTACGCCACCCTCTCCCATCCCATCCTGAAAACAACACTGCACCAAAGCTCCCTTCTCAGGTGCTCCCTCTCTCCAGACCAAATCCCATCCCCCGCTCCCTTGGCGGCAAACTCCTTCAACGCGCTGTGTGTCTCACTGACTGCCCGTCTCAGCCCATCAACCTCCTCCAAGCAGACCTGCTCCCCTGCCTCGCTGGCCCTGTGGGTCCCTGCGACGCCACAGTTCTCATGTGGACAGACCTCCCGGCAGCACCTGGCATGGGGGACCAGTGTTGCTCTGGAACACCTCTGTCCCCCGGCTCCTGGGACCATCTCCTGGTCTGCTTCCCACACAGGTCCCCGGGCTCCGTCTCCACCCAGGCTCCGTGGGCACAAGTCCTGGGGTCCTGGGGGCTCTGTCCTCCTCAGCACCTAGCTCCCTAGGGGATCGCACCCACTCCCCGAAGGCTCTATATGCCACATCCAGACTGAGGTGCTGTACAATATCAGTGATGCTGTGATACAATAGATAAACGTGGTCTTCATCCCCACATCCCAGCATGGAGCTTCGAAGCCCTTGGAATTTCCAGAGTGACCGGTCATTGACTATTAGAAACAAGTCCCTCCCTCCAGCCCAAGTTTATGCTAATGAGGCAGTCCTTGGAGGAGGGGGGCTGGTTGCCATAGGAACCAACAAGCAACCAGGGGGTTGGAAGTTTTAGCCCACCACCAGCCCCCCCCCACACACAAATCCTGGGAGAGGGAGAGGGGCTGGAGGCCAAACTCAATCACCAATGGCCAAGGATTTGATCAGTCATGCCTACATAATGAACCTCCACAAAAACCCTAAATAATGGGGTTCATGGTTTGAAGAAGTAGGTGAATGCATCCACGTGCTGGGAGACACCCCAACCCCATGGAGGGGAGACCCTTCCAGACCTTGCCTCGTGTATTGTACCTCTTCATCTGGCTGTCGATTAGTACCCTCTAGAGTAAACCGAAGAGTTTGCCTAAGTTCTTTGAGCCGTTATAGCAAATTAAAAAACCTGAGACGGGGGTTCTAGGGACCCCTGATTCAAAGCCAAGTAGGGCCAGAGTGTGGGTAAGCCAGGGCAAACCTCCTACTTGCGGCTGGTATCCGGAGTGGGAGCTGTCCTGTGGGCCTGAGCCCCTAACCTGTAGGGTCTACCCCACCTCTGGGTAGTTGGGGTCAGACCTGAATTAGAAACAGACGCCCAGCTGGTCTCTATAGAGAATTTTGGAACTGCCCCGTGTGACAGCCCCGTGCGTGGGGTGTCCGCAGCGTTGGGAGTGACAAATGGTGCATACCACGTTTCACAGGCTTCCTACAGAAACAGAATAGGAGATCTATCCCATTAGGAGTTTCCATTTTGGTTACATGGTTAGGTGCTAATAGCCCCCATACACTGGATAAATAAAATACACGCAACACTCCTCACCACCGTCTATACATGGCTATCTCCTGAACGTCGACCTCCACCCCAGGCCCCTCTCTCAAGCTCCAGGCCAACAGGTGCAGCTGCACACCCCCCATCACTCACAGGGTACGCAACAGCACCTCCCACGTGATGCACCCGCAGACCAAACACGCACAGGAACCCCTGCCGCGACCTCCCCACTCAGCACGCGGTGCCCTCTGGCCGGCCCAGGTGTGAGGCCAAGCCTCAGGACGGCCCAGGTTTCTACTTCTCACAACCGCCACCTCCCAACCCCCCTACATCAGCGGGCCCCCTCACCCCACCCCAGCCAGGACCCCAGACCACCCCCCAATTGCCCCGTCACCACCACAGCCCTCGTGCGCACCTCGGGGGCAGGGCCTCCTGCCTCTCTGCCCACAGCAGCCTGAATCAGCTCCCGGAAACCCACACCAAGGCCGCACTCAGGAAGGAAACGCAAAACCCGCTCACATCATGCTCAGAACCCCTCCAGAATCTTGTGATGTCCCTCAGATATAATCCAAATTCTTTGCCATGACCTATCAGGCCGGCGAGACCTGGTCCCTGCCCCTCTCCAGCCCGACTGCTCTGTCACTCTGTCCCTCTGTCAGAAGGTGCCCCACGCTCATTCCTGTGCTGGGCACCTGCACGTGCTGTTCCTCCTGCCTGGAACACTATTCCCCACACCTCAGGCCTGCTCCCTCCCTCCCCTCCATCACCTCCGAGGAGCCTTCCCTTGCCCTTCTATCTAACACAACCACCCCCTCTCGCCCTCTCTCCAAACACTGCAGACACCGAACCCTTGCTCTGCTTTATTTTCCCTAATGGCACTCGTCACTCATATGAGAGGACAGTCCCTTGTTTAATGGTATTTCTCATGAATCCATAAGCCCCCTGAGGGCGGGGATTTTGTCTCATTCCTTGCTGTAATCCCAGTGCCAAAAACAGTACTCAGCAAGTCACAGATGCTTAGTAAATATTTGCTGCATGAACGAACACAAACTACCCACTTCCAGCCTGGCTTGCTGTTCCACCACAGATAGTCTATGCTGGTCAAGGAATTCATCTCGACACTTGCTTAATAAATAACACACTTTCTAAAACCAGGAAACAGGAAAGTTTTAAGATGAAGAGAATCCAGAAGTACCAGCTTGTTTGGAATACAGGAATGCATCTGAAAATCAAGCAACCTTTTTAATTAAACATCTTTGTATTTTAGCTAATTAATGCAGTCTTTTAAAAAAAAAAAACACTATTTCTGTATATAGCTCTTCACATCAAAGTTCCTAAAAGCTGCCACCTGCAGCGGCTTGAGATGCTAATTTTATTCAAAACTTGATTTTCAAATACATTTCACGGTCTGATCAGGCCACTGCCTTGTTCTCACTGTGCAAGTATTCTGCTTCAAAGGCCATTACTAAACGTGGCTAGAAAATCAGCCTGAAGACGTCCTCTGTGGGGGGCGGGGGGAGATGCCAGTTGGTGGCTGAGCCTTCGCCCCCATGAAAGCCATCTGTGATCCCACCAAATGCTCAAGTGGCACCAAGTCACCAGAGCTTACTCTCAAGGGAGCGTCTCGGGGGTAAGACTCCACACTCAGAAGGGAAATGCACCCCATCAATGCACCCCCAGGGGGCACTCCTGCCCTGGGCCCAGGCTGGCCTCGGGATGCACGTGGGGCCAACCCAGCCCTGCCCTTCAGGAACAGAAGAACACAAGGGGAAACCTACCCATGCCAGCGAAGGCAGAAGACAACACACACACACGGATCCCACTTACCCCCCCCCTTTTTCTCAGCAACTGCAACAGGGCTTGGGGAAATACCAGAGCCAAAAGGAAAGAACATTCCACGTCCAGGCTTCACACCAACGGTTTCTCCATCTGTCCCAGCCTCTGTATCTCTCTTAAAACACTTGGCTCAGGCCAATATTAAAATAGCTTGGAAAGATTATCTTTGGGGCTATCTGCCAAGATAAGCTTCGAGGCTGAAGTTTCCCCACTACTGACATCTTGGACTGGATACATGATTGTTGGGGGGCAGGGCAGAAGCCCCGATAATGCCCACTGTGCACCCCTGGCCTCCACCTATACTAGGTGTCCATGACACTCCCCAGGCGGGACAACCAGAAAGGTCTCCGGACATTGCCATGGGTCCCTGGAGGCCAAAATCGCCCTCGGTTGGGAGCACTGCTGTGGAGAAAAGGACCCCTGTAGCCCCATCGGCAGGCCTAGAGGAAGGATAATCCCCTGCTCCCGTAAGGATGGAAGGCTCTATGCCAAACTCAGACTTGTGCTCAGCCTGGCTCTGCGATCAAAGTCTTCTCAGTCCTGGGGTTCTCACGGAGGCCCAGCTTGGAAAAGCTCGCCCCGTTAGAGCGCACACCCTGGTGACCGCAAGCCCGTGACCCGTGGCTCCAAGCTTTAGGCCTGGCAGACGCCTGGCCTCATCTTCCCAACTTAGACATGAGGAAACCAAAACCAGGAGTGGGGACAAGGACTGTGCATCCAGGGCGAGCCTTATAAGGGCTGTCACTTTCAGAACCCAGGCCCTCCTGCGCCCCCTCAGACATCCCATCCCTACTGGCAGCAGTCATGAGTGCAGTCACCTAAGAAGACCTCGAGTGGAGGAGAGCACAAGCACTGTGGGCAGGAGAGCAGAGACCCTACCTAGTCTGCTAATGAGGAATCCGCCCTCAGCATCTGGGGTTCACACGGCACGGGTCACTAAGTCATCGCACCCACACAGATTTTTAGTTACACCAATATAAAAATATGCATCAAGTAAGGTGCAAAATCAGAGCAATTATTGTCCAGATTTAGCCCCCAAAAGACCCATGGGCTCAATGATCTAGATATTTTAGGAAAGAGTCCTTCACTTTCCTTGTACTTATTGAACATACTGGAACCTGAGGGAGGGTTTTAAGTCTGCCACTGGTATTTGCTCTAGTTGTTCTGGTTTTTCTTTCTTTAAGAGCATGCAGGTGAGGAGGTGGGGAGGGGCAGGGGGAGAGAGAGAGAGAGTCTCGAGCAGGCTCCACGCTCAGCATGGAGCCTGATGTGGACTTGATCTCACAGCCCTGAGATCGTGAACTGAGCTGAAACCAGGAGTCAGACACCTAACCAACTGAGCCATCCAGACGCCCCTCTTTTTTTTTTTTATTTGTTAGAGAGAGAGAGCGCACAGGCAGAGGCAGAGGGAGAAGCAGGCTCCCTGCCGAGCAAGGAGCCCGATGTGGGACTCGATCCCAGGACTCTGGGATCATGACCTGAGCCGAAGGCAGCCGCTTAACCAACTGAGCCACCCAGGCGCAGACAGCCCTCTTTTTAATCTATAACCACACAAGCTGTTTCCTACCCTCTGAACAAATAATTTCTCACAACTGACTGCGTTCAAATAAGTAATTACATTTGGCAAAAAAAGTAAATAAAATTGCCCTCGTTCTCTGTTGTTTTCAGGCAAGAAGCTATCTGCAAGACTGGTTTTTCCATCAGATAAATACTGCAGGGCCTAAAATCTAAGTACAGCCTAAATTCAGAAAAAGCAGGGTAAAGACAGCGTGATCAGCCGGCCAATCCTGGAGTTAAGAGCATCACGTTCCTAGTCCTCCGGCAGGCTAACCCTCTCTCCACCTAGGCCTGCGGGCAATCAATCCCAGGAGGACATGAGACGAATGACCTGGACTCATGAGAAGAAGGCGCCCCCAGGGTGACCAGTCCTGAGTCCCTGCCCCTGACCCACAGCAGCCACCCAGGGCCCTGGAGGAGAAAGCACGTGGGGCGCTGCCGGGATGGGGGGTTCACTCCAACCAACAGTCAGCCATGGGAGCGCCCCAGCGAGCCCCACCTGCACTGGCACTCCAAGCCAGGCCGCCCCGGGTGTCCACAAAGAGCTCAGTGAGGAGAAAAGAGCTGCCTGGGGTTGCCAATTCTGGCCTGGAAGGGCATGGTAAGGACTATGACATCTTCACCGGGCCTCACAAGCTGAAACATGTTAAGGCAACAATCACCCTACCCCGTTAATCAAAATCAAGGATGCTCAGCTGTTCTCTGCTAGGCTTCCCTACTTTACTTTCCAAAAAGATCTCTTTTCTGGGTGGGGGGGGGGGGGGGGGGTCAACTGTGCCTTTTTTCTTTTCTTTTTTCTTTTTTTTTTGTTTAATGTAGAGTAAGAGAAGGAGTAGATTTATGTTCCAAAGCCCCAAATGATTCAGGCTGGGAGCCTCTCGGTATCCTGACCTCATGAGGGTTTCTTCCGACTCAAAATAGATGCAGTGTTCAGTGTCGTGCAAGTCCAGAGCTCCTCAGTGGATTAATCCTTCTCAACGAGAGGTCAGCCACTGTGAGGCCGTGGGGAAGGGACCGGCACACACACCGTCCACAGGACGGCAGAGGGCAATCCGGCTCTACTGATCAGATCTTCAAGGGCACTCATCCGACTTCTGGGAATCCGCCTTACAGCAGCCCCTCCAGACATGCGTGTGCCTCCCTACTTATGTATGGGCTCGTCATACATAGTAAACCTCCATGTAAGTGCTTTGCCCATCAGTCTCGGAAACAGTGAAAAGAAACTGGAAACTCCCTCCTCCAGGCACTGACAGAGGACTAGTCAAAACCAGCACGGTTTATCCACGTTACACAACGAGGGCCGCACTGGAGAATGAGGCAAATCTTACATGTGAGGGACAGAAAGACACACTAAGTAGCGCAGGCGTGCGTGTGTCGGGGACACGGGGAGAGTGGAAATGGATTTTAAGGACACCGAGACAGAACCAAACTGTGCACGGTGGCTCCACTCCGTTGAGTGGATTAGCTTGGCGGCAGGGCCAAGAGGAAGAAGATACGACCTTCCTACTCTCCAATTTCTCTCATTTTTCTCATTTCTCTTCATTTTTTAGAGAAGCATGTATGACTTTTGTAATATTTTGAAGAAGAAATCTGGAAAAGTAAGGTCAAGCCAAAGAAGGGGGGCCCCTAAGAGATCAGAAGCCCTCAGTCCCACCAGGATACAAGCAGCTGTCACTGGGCCGAGCACACAACGGGCACTCAATAAATGCTGGGTGAGTGAATGAATGAGGGGCAGGAAACCATGCTTCACTCATCGGTGCTCGCAGAGCACGGGCATAGCTCTCAGTGCCCACTCCCAACCCGCACTGTCACCTCCGTGGGCCGGGGCGAGCACATCAGCTTGGGAATCATGGGCCCGGTTTCCCGGCCTGACACCCACTTAGTGTGTAATTCCTCACCTTCCTCAGCCAGGGAAAGGTGGGGTGTGCTGCGTTGGCCTAAGGCACCTTCCAGCTCAAGTGGCTGGAGAACAGAAAGCCCTGGAGGGAGAGGCTTCACGGGTGAGGAGACTCTAGTCCACGGAAAGATGGAGAAAGTGATGAGCCAGTGTGGGGAGGGAGAGACCCGACAGGCCCTACCCCAGAGCCAGACTGGAGTGAACAGAATGGCCATGGCACTGAGCAGACCAGGCCTGAAGACACCCAGCCTCCCACTAGCGGCGTGGGAATGCAGACCGACCACGTCTGAGGGAACGAATGGTATCAATCCTTACAGGGATTTTGAAAAGCTAGTAAGTGAAGTAACACGTGCCCAACAGAGGCCAGCAGTTTAAGATCCACTCTCCCCCCTGGACATGCCAGGTATGGCCCCAGAGCGCCGCTGTCCTGCGTTTTGGCCACACAGCAGAGGACCCCCCAGGCCGGTGGACAAGATGAGCACCACAGAGGAAACGTGCCTGAAATCTGCACCTTTTCAGCCCGAACGACGTGGCTTGGCAGCTATCAGAGGACCATCTCACCTCACCTGTGCGGACAGTCCTCACCTGAGGGGACAGTCCTCAGTACGAACTGAATCTCAAGACCTCCCCTAATGCCACCACCCTTCTTCGGCCAAGAATTTGAGAGCCTCCTATCACTTCCTTTCTTGTCTTCTGGCACCAAATTCACGCTTGGGAACTGGCAGGCTGAGCGCTCACTGTGTCCTCAGAATCCCCCACGCCCCCACGGACCCTGCTTGATGGAGGCGTACCCCTCTTTGCAAGTCACGTTCAAAGCTGAGGTTCTGCGGGCAAGGTGTCATGCGTGCACCAGCAGCGCGCGGGAGATGGGGACGGGCACTCAGTACTTACTGGCTCACTTTATGGTACAGCTTAGCGATGCCCTGGTGGGTCCAATCCTTGCCCAGGGTGGGCAGAATGTGGCCAAGAGTATCAGATCTAAATGAAGACAGAAATGAGAAAGATACAATAAGAGGGGCAGGACAATAGAGGAGAAAGCCCATTCCAATTCACCATACCAGAAACACTTCATAAAATATGTCGGCAGGACTCACGACTTTCTCACTGGAGAGAAAGCCCAAACCTGGAGTAACCAGAGGAGAATGCTCACGGAGGGGCGTCAAGTCCACGACTTGCTAAATCAAAGAGAAAAGGCCATTTGCAAAGACTCTCTTGGGAAGCACCCATGTGAGCAACCTCGGGGGAACAAGCACCACGCCCCAACTACAGCTGTGTAGGGCAAGGAGCGAAGTTTCCACGGCTGCGCCAGAAACAGGACTGCCCGAGCCCCATGGCACCACAGAGAACGGAGATGCCAGCTCCAGGCCTGGGCCCCACAGGAAGGTGAACTCGCCCACAGCCCCCGAGGCGGCCAGACCTACCTGGTGATGGTCCCATCGATGTCCGAGATGATGACTTTGTCGTCCCAGTTCCACAGGTAGATGGTGCCCTCGCAGCGACACGTGCCTTGGTACTGCGTGGTCACGCTGAAGACCACGTCATTGGGGCCATTCTTCAACTTCAAGCTTTTCTGAAAACACGAGCCATGTGCCCACTTGAGGGTAAGGCCCAGACTGAGGGCTATTTGGATTCCATTCCATGAGATGCTAGATTAGGATTATTTTTTAAACTCACTGCCCTAGGCCACTGTATAATTCTGCCTATAGATAAGCACGGTTCTCACCAGGATTTGGGCAGGACCTAGTTCTCCCCACCGGCTCCCCCATAAGGCTTCCTGCAGGGTTGACTGACAGGCTGGAAGGCTGGCCACAGGAATTCCGCTTTAAATAGGACACACTTACTACTCCATGAATAAATACAAAGGGCCGCAACGGGGGAGACAAAGCCAAGTGTGGAAATATGTTTCCCTGAATAACCGCAGACCCAAGGAATTTGCAGCAGACGCGGAAAGCAAAATTACCTTTCAGTGGTTTTGCATCCCACTGCTGGGACCCTCTCGTGCATGCCAGCTGGCTGCCGACTCCAGGGCCCCCAGCATCGCTGGCCTGAGCCACGTGCCACACAGCGGCACAAAGACTGCCAGGCTGCAGGGTGCACTGGTGGCGTCAAGTGGGGGAGGTCTGGGCCTGACCTTCTCCCACGAAACACCATCACAGCTGAGCCTGGCCCCCCACTCCTTCTCAGGATAAAAGCAAAAGAGGGAGGATATTTGCTCACTGACTGTCCATGGGAAATAAAGTCCAGGGAAAGAAGGGTCTGACTGCTGATACACCCCCAAAGAATGGGGTGTATCAAGTGACCATGGCGGGCCCCTGCCACCTGAAACTCTCTAAACCCCAACGCAAGTGCTTGATTTCCCCCAGTTTAGGAGATGCACTTGAGTTAACAAACATCTCTCCAAAAATGGAAAGAGCCTGGGAGCTTCGGGTCTATCAGTCATTCACATCTAAGGATAAACCAGCCTCCTCAGATCGCCGCCCTCCTCCGACACCTGGAAACTGGGGGCTCCAGGACTCTGTCAGGGAAGACAAAAGGGAAGCGGGACCACGGGGCCGGCCAGGGGCTGAGCTTGGGCCAGGAAGCAGGAGGGACACCCAGACCACCAGGCCGCTGGGTCTGGGCGGCCCCGGCCAGCACCCGTGACGCGGCGAGAGGAGAACCAGACACGCACCAGCTGCTCGGAAGTGAGCCGGAGGGTCTTCCTGTAGCTGACGTTGGACAACAGAGGGAGGTGGCTTGCGCTCGATGGCGTGGCAGCTGCGTGCTCTTCATCACTGGAGGACGATTCGTGCTTTATTCTGGAACACACGGTGATGTAATCATCAATTAGGAAATGCATCTGGGTAGCCATTAAAAATGCATTAGGCCAGAATCAATGACGGAGGCAATTGGGTCTCTCCCGAGTACTGTCTCTCGGGTGGTCATTTACCATATGCCATTACATTTATCAATGAATGCTCGCTAACTCCCATTCATACGCCTCCTGCATTATTCATCTGGGGCTGCCGCTCCTCATTCACTTCCCTATTTACCAGCTATCATCACTCTATTTTAAACCAAGACGCTGCCTCTTGCTGAGAAACAGGGTTAGGCCCCCTCCTTCCCGAGGAAGATGCTCGCAAACATTCTCTTCTGTTCCAGGTCTAAGGCTGCAGGCCAAGAAAGGAGAAGTCCAGATTTCTACACACCCCGACTGATCGGCTCCATGCTTATATCTCTCCAAACACACATCTCCGGACAAGGAAGAAACGGCAGGACCCTCTGACAGGTGAAGACAAGGCAGGCATCAGTCGTCCTCTGGAAGCCCTGAGCAGGCTGTCCCACCAGCAAGGGCTGCACACCTCATCCGCCCGTGCAGAACCCACGGGGCCAAGGCTTCAGACTCTTCCGGACTTCTCTGTTTGGTGCAAGGCTGGGGATCGCAGATGGGAAGCAGGCTCGTTTTCTTTAAACAGCTCTTGTGAAGTCTACCAGTAGTTAGTCGTTCCCTCGACTAACCCCTGCTTGAGCATAACCCCCAGCCCAGCAGCATTAGCTCTGCCTCCTGCGACCATTACCTTCAAAATGTCTCCACGCTATACAGAGTTAATAAATGTTTGTTAAGGCTGTGTGGGAAGGGCTGAGTGGCCCCGAGCAGGCACGTCCCGTCCTCGGGCACACACCTCCCCACGAAGCTTCCAGCTGCAGGCACCCCTCTCCGTGCGAGACTGACCCTCCTGGGAGCTCCACCTAATCTTTGTCTCTGGACGAGCTCCGACTCTCAAAGCTCAAGTCCACTTGTCCTCCGACCTCCCGTTCGCTCCCACCTCCCTTCCGCCTCCGGTGCAGCGCGTTGCTTTCTCGGCCCGTGTGTTCATTCCAGGGCAGCCCCTACAGCCCAGGACCGTCCCATACTAGGGAGACGTGAGGGAGGACACCGGGACACAGCACCCACTTCTCCGTTCCTTCTAAGAGGAGACGGGCCTCTTTCCACATCCAGAATGAGCGGCCCTTCCCCAAGCGCCTGCTGCCCCGGCCCACAAGAGGGAGCCCGTGGGCTGCGGGCTGGAGGACTGGAGCCCGGTCACCTGATGCTCCTGGTGCTGTGCTGGCCGCTGCGGATACGGCAGATAGACCGGCCCCTGCTCTGCCCAGGCGCTTGGTCTAAACCATCACGACACAGCAGGACACGAGCTCTGATGGGAAAGCAGACTTGGCTGTCGCCAGATATGGTGACTGTGCTGAATGCGCCGCAGGGACAGGTCGCTGACATGACGGCTGGCATCCTGCTCAGTACGTGGCAGGGCCGGGCTACGTGTGCATGGATCTAACCCATGACACTGCACGGTTTCCAGGTGGAGTGAAAACGGCACAGAGGCTGGGACCTGAGAAGCCCCGGCTGGAAGTGCCCAGGAGCCAGCTTGCTACCCACCCCAGGTGCTGCTCCTTTCAGCCCCGGTTTCCTCATCTCAAAACGGAGGGAAGCAAACCCCGTCGCACCCACCAGCACACTCAGGATACAGGCAGGGAACAGACAGGAAGGACGGCGCTGGGAGACAGGACGCCACTCACGGAAGGCCGCTCGGCCGGAGGGTTGCTCTCAGGGCCTCTCGCTCGTCTGCACAGCGACATGCTCCAAAGCCACAGTCCTTTCCATTTCTGCCCCCCATCTCCCGGCTCCTGTGAACAATGCTGGTTCCTCTGAACCTACAACCCACAGATTCCCAGTTGCGGAAGACACAGCCCTGGAGCCCACCTGGCCGGACACGTGGGAAGCCAGGCGGGAACCCGGAGAGAGACCAGGCTGCAGGCCCCTCTCTGAACTGGGTAACAGAACTGCTCCAACCAAACGGCCTGGGGTGAGATGAGGTGCCAGTGGGAACCAGAGCTCTGATGACACCAGACTGATGTGCGCCCCTGCTTGGAGGGCTCAGAAGCAAGGCAGAATCGCTGCTCATTTCCATCGGCTGCTTAAAAAACATTTTTTTTAAACCTACCAACTCTGTGCAGCACGCCAGGTTCGAGGGGAAACGGACGCAAACACTGCAACGGGAGTCGTACGCTGGCTGCTCGGGGCGAGGCGGCGGCCTCTGGGGGCTTTGTCCCCCGCCACTGCACAGCGCATGGCACCCCCCAGCCCCGGCCCCCATGCAAGGGGGCTCCGTGAGCCGGTGCCCGCTTTCCGACACCGGCAAGAAGCAACTCATCTCGCTTGAAAGTCTGTGTTCAGAGACTAGCTGTGAACAACACCTAACTTCGCACTTGTCACAGTGCACATTCCTCTAATAGTATTTTAATGACAAGCATTTTGCTCAATGAGGAGACTTCGGAGGCCACTCTGTCAATCACGTCTGTCAACTGGGAGAGCACTCCAACGCCTTCTCTCCGTCGGCTGCCCCGATCCAACGGGGACGCTCAGCATCTAAGACGCCCGTAAAAATTAAAAGATTTCTGTTTCTCTAAAGAACTCTGTGTTAATACCCTTCAAGATCTCAATGCCTTCCCGCAAGAGCCGACGCTTCATCTTCCAGGTTTAATCAAGAAGTGTAGTGACTAGCTCAGAACGGGGAACGGTCTTGGATGATTTCTAGTTAACGGGGAACAGCATCTGGGCCAATGTTCGAAGAGGAACATCGGCACTGCCGATTAAGAAACGGCACGGCCATTAAGAAAATCGGCACTGCTTCCACCAAACCTCGCCAGCTGATGCCACAGCTCGGGAGGGGCCATCCTGAGGTCTTGCTGCTCGTTACCCGACCCCCCAACCCCCAGAGACCTCCACGGTCCTCCACGTGGCTGCTGGCAAAGGGAGAGGACCAATCAGTAGCAGATGTCACTGTGTGCCACACTGTCACATTCTGTGCCTTTTTTTTTTTTTTTTAAGATTTACTTATTCTAAAAAGAGAGAGAGCATGCGCACACAGCGGGGCAAAAGGAAAAGAAGAGAGAGAATCTCCAGCAGACTTCCCACTGAGCTCGGAGCCTGATGCAGGGGGCTCAATCCCAGGACCCTAAGATCCTGACCTGAACCAAAATCAAGAGTCCGCTGCTTAACCGACTGAGCCACCCAGGCACCCCATGTTCTGTGCCTTTTCAACCTCAGGCCAGGTCCAACGAGAACCAACTCCCGACTGCGCCCACCAGCCATGGCAGGCACACCTCCTGTGTGGCCCTGCTGGGTTTGCATTCTGGTCTCCTTTCTCATGAAGATGCCGTGAGAATTACATCAGCTGCTGTACATGGGGTCGGCATCCTTCTTAGCCCCATTTCACAGATGGAGGAGGAGTCACCGTGGGGCTGATGAACTCGCCAAAGGTCACACGGAAGGTTGACAAAGCCTCTGCTCTATGTCCTGCCTGTGCTGCCTCTCGTGTTTGGACATCATGGCTAAGACAAAGATGGTTCTTGGAAAGAATTCCAAGAGAACAGATATTTCCAGTGCAGCTAAACCCCAGGGTTAAACGCTCAGGACAGTCGGGCTGAGGCCTCGTGTCCCCTCTCACTGTGTCCCCTCTCACTGTGCTGCCTCTCTCCTGGGCCGCCTCCCACGCTGCACTGGACATGAGCATCACACCTGTTCCTCCAATCGGATATGGAAACCAGTTTCCCCAGAGCCGGGATTCCAAGCCAGGTCTGCCTGACTCCAAAGTCTGCTGTCTGTGGCCTGCTGCTGCCCACTCGCGGGCGTGAACGATGGCCCCACTGGCAGTCTGCTGGCCTCCAGCCCAGCTGCTGTGCATGTGCCCTCACAGGACACAGCCTGCACTCCTTCTAGAACACACCCACTCTCTCCCTCCCGAGCGCACGCGAAGTCACACTCAACATTCCAGGTTGGGAAGGTATCCAGAAAATCATGCTTGAAGGCCCCTTTCCAGAGAACGAACCAGAGATGGGGGGCAAAAAACTGAAAAGCCAACTCTGCTTCCCCCTCCAGGGTGGAGAACAGAGGGTCAGGTGGGAAGCAGCAGTGTGGGCCCGCCCCAGGGGAAACAGCAAGCCGAGAGCTGGCGAGGCCTCTTAGTCATCTTCAAAAGGTCCTGCACATTCTTCTACACACAGAGCAATGAAGAAATCAGGTTTCTTCCTACTTCTACCTGTATGGGTTTCTAGTTCCACCAGGGAACGATTGTGCAGGCAGAGCGATGGCCAGGAGGCTGAGGACGTGCAACCCGAGCCTGCCTTCCCTACGAATCAATACTGCGCTGGGAAAAACTTACCAATTCAGTAATAAACTCAACAACGCTTACGAAGTGCCCACTGTGTGTGAGCCACTGGCTTAGCCTCCAGGATACAAGAAAGACTGAGATCTGTGCTGTGCCTTCCACTAGATTGTTGGTATTTGCTGCTTGCTAAATGAGAAAGGCAATCCAGGCTTGCTGGAGCACAGGCATACTCCAGGGTAAGGCATTGGTAAAAGGAGCCGTATCGGCTCATTCGGCCTCAACATACAGCAACAGCATCAGCATCATAGGCGGTGCGTGACGGCTTTGCCCTCGGATCAGCTACCCTCAAATCTCATACAAACGGACTGACCCAAAGACGAGATGTGATCAGTTATGAATCCGTATCAATACTGAGAAAAGCCCTGACAAGCCCTGGTAAGTACTGAAACCAGAGAGAAAGGCAACTTCCTCCAGAAAGGAACTTATTTCCGCGCTGCTGTTAACACTCATTTTGTCCTTGTCACCGTCGTCATCATCACCACCACTGTACTATGCGTGTCCAGAGCCGTCACACACCAAGACCCTAGAAACGCTCCAGTTTCGTGACCTCACGGAAGCCAGGTGGGTGTCGAAGGGGGCGACTGCCTCCGTTCCATCACGGAAAACCATGTGAGGGAAAATGGCCCCAGGTCGCTGGGTCAATACAGAGCCAGGGCCGCAAGCCAGGGCCGCCTGTCTCTTCGGAGAACCCTGTCGGCACCCAGCAGGCACTTGCCATGCCCTGGGACGCAGAAAGGAGCCGCCACAGCCCACGTGGACTGGCGTTGTACCTGGTGGCCATGCTGAGCGCCGACGGCTGCTCCCCGGTGCTGTGGCTCTTGCCAGCCAAGCCCTGCTCCGGCTTACTCTCCTGGAGAAGGAGACAAGAAAGAGTCACGGGGGTACCAAGGAGAGGGACCTGCACGACACAGGTGGGGTTTCAGGATGGGCTCCCCTAAAGCCTGGGGCACGGCCCCAAATGCCATCCCCAACGTCACATGTCCCAGGCATGGCAGGTCTCAGTTATTCCTTTGCTTGGAAATGTTCAGTTATGCTGAGAAAAATTTTTTGACAGAAATGAGTCTGTTTTCCATAAGTGTTTGTGGCATCAAACCAAACTTCATAATCACTGGAGCTTATGCAAATGCTTTATCGAGGGCTGCCTGGATACCCGAATATTTTCAAAATATTTTCTTATAATTGCTGATAGAAATGCTCGAAAATATTTTCACACCATATTTTGCTTGGGAAAACATGGATGCCTTCTCTCTTTCTCAACGCCACACACTCTTAATAGATAATGCTCCTTCACTGTACTGGGAAGAGCTCTGTAAGTCTATGAGATCTGGGCTCAGTTCTGCTTCTCCCACTTGGAAAGCTTGGGCACACCCTGGAACCTTCCAGAGCCTGGTCTCCTCACCTGTAAAAGGGGAGTGATAACATCCATCTCCTAACGCTGTTGTGAGGACCACAGAGAAGCTGCACCTACACACAGAGCCTGGCCCACAGCAGGCCAGGGAGGAGAAGACACCCAGTGGCTCCACAGACTTCATGGGAAGTCATCAGACAGAATCAGCCAAGGACAAAGGGTGTACAGGTAAATCCCATTACGTGGGATCATTTGGTCAGGAGGTAGGTTAATGTTTTCAATGTTAATAAAGAAAATGAGCAAAATAAATAATGTATCAGCATGACCATCTTTTTTTTTTTTTTTTTTTGACAGACAAAGATCACGAGTAGGCAGAGAGGCAGGCAGAGAGAGAGAGGAGGAAGCAGGCTCCCCAGCAAGCAGAGAGCCCGATGTGGGGCTCGATCCCAGGACCCTGGGATCATGACCTGAGCCGAAGGCAGAGGCTTTAACCCACTGAGCCACCCAGGTGCCCCTCAGCATGACCATCTTAACCCAGGATGAGCACAAACTACCTGTCTACTAAATACTAACTACCCACTAACTACCACTATCAATAATTCTTTAACAGATGAGTTCAAATATATTATCTATCTGAAATAATGTATTTCAGTTTTTTAAAGAAATGTTTCATTTCATAACTGTTCCTTCATGCTGGTATTCCCCTTAATTCAGACTGGTGACAATGTGACTACTCTACAATACAGAGGCCTTTGAAATAGGAAATAGCCCTCTGCCTGAGTTCTAGAACATTCTACTCTCTAGTAAGGAAACCAGGAAGACCCTTCACGTTTTAAGTCACCTCCAGTAAGGCATATGTTTGCTCTAACTTGTGTGTATCTCTTGAAGATAATGGGATAATCAGTAAAACTTGTGAATGCTAAGAAAATGTCAAAGAACAATTTTATCTTGATAAAACTCTTCCAACAGAATTTTGCCCTTTGAACTCATGGAATAAATACAGTGAGCTCACTGGCGTTTCAGTTAGTATCACAATAACCCACTTGATTAGTATTATATTAGGATTATAATAACCAACTTGCTGTCCTTGGGGTTTCTTTACACTATATTCCAAAAGTAATCAGCTATTACTGACTATTCCCTCAAATAGTCAGCAAACCCCTCTTCTGTGTCCAGGATGGGCACCAGGGATACCCAGGGATCACAGCCAGACATGGTCTCTGCCTTCCTGGAGTTTAGGATGTGGAGGAGAAAGAGACGTTAATCAGTCACACTAATATGTGTACAATTACAAACAGCGACAAAATGTACGAAGGCAAAGTTCACGGGCAGGACTATGAGAACAGAGAACAGCAGCCCAGACTAATCTGCTGAGAAAGTCTTTTGAGACGCTCGTTAATTAAGTGAAAGGGGTGGTGAAGGGGTCCTGGGAATACCAGGCAGAGGAAACGGCGTATGCAAAGGTCCTAGGGTAGAGTGCATGTTTAGCCAGTGAAGCTAAAACAGGGAAGGCAGGGGGAGATGGACAAAAAGGCCTAAAGAGGGAGGCAAGGGTTACGATACACAAACACAGTGAACCATGCTAAGGATACTGGCCTTAATTATGAGAGCCCTGGGAACCCAAAAGCTTTAAGGAAGGAATAACATAAATTGGACCCAGTATCCTAGTCGACCAGTGTGACTACATCACAGTGGCTGAAGGAGAGAGGGCAAGAGGAGACAGTTGACCATGGAAAGCAATGCTGGGACAGATGGTGCTAGCGGGCATCTGGGGGAGCGGAACTAGACAGCGATGGGTACATCTGAGAAATATTTAAGACAGTGAACTGGTAGGATGTGGTGATGAACCGAATACAGGAAATGAGAAAAAAGGGAGTGTCTAGCTTGTGGACAGACACAGACACCCTTTTCTGACTATGGTCCAACAAAGGAAGAATTCACAAGAAAACCGTGAGTTCGATCTTGGAAATGACCCAGTTTAAGGTGTCTTGAAGCACTCGCAAGGAGATGTCCACAGTGCTGGCTACTTGAGAAATGCACGTGAAATACAAAAGATTGTCTGGTTTGGAAACCAAACAGCGGTGTGAGCAGGGCTGCCTCGGGAAAGGCAGGCGGTCCAAGCAGAAGAAAAGACCCTCGGACAACCCTCAGTAACCCCCCTTGTGGGGGCAGAGCCAGAGTGGGGCCAGGCTCAGGAGCAAGGATACCAGGTGGGCACAGGGGCATGGAAGTCAAGCAAGCAAAGTGCTTCCAGAAACGGATGGAGAGGCTGACAGATCTGAAAATTAGCCTACCTCTCTAAGTATTACCTCATTACAGTTATACTCACAAGCAGCAAGAAGGCACCTAACTTAAAAAAGAAAATTAAACTATCAGATTGAATCCCTTCTTTTTTTTTTTTT
>ML099978.1:0-21853 GCA_003697995.1 Taxidea taxus jeffersonii | reverse complement strand
TTTTTTTTTTTTTAAAGATTTTATTTATTTATTTGAGAGGCAGAGATCACAAGGCAGGCAGAGAGAGAGAGGAGGAAGCAGGCTCCCCGCTGAGCAGAGAGCCCGACGCAGGGCTCGATCCCAGGACCCTGAGATCATGACCTGAGCCGAAGGCAGAGGCTTTAACCCACTGAGCCACCCAGGCGCCCCTTGAATCCATTCTTTTGACAGACGAAGAGATTCCAGAGGAGTGGGGACTTGGCCACGGGCTCCCAGCCAGGTAACAGGGTTGGAAAGTGAAGCCGCGCCTCCCCTTCCCCGGTACCTTCCCAGCATTCTGGGACAGCTGCCCCTGCCTCACGGCAGAGCTGGCTCATGAAAACTCAGTATTATGGCTTGTGTTTCCTTCTCTGATGTATAAGCATGAAAACACACTCCACTACACAAACGCCCAAATTGGCTGAGCTAAGTAGAAACACCCTTTTGTTTTCCATGCTTACCTCTTTGATTGTGGTATTTCTTCCCCTCCATGAAAACCACCATCTTCCTCCCTTTCTGGGCATCTTATCCCTCATGATAGATTCCACAGTGGCCTGTTTTAAATGGATGGTAACATAAATAATGGAACCAAAAAAAGATAACTTAGCACATCTAAACCAAAAGACACACACATGCAAATTAAAGTAAGATTTAAAAAAAAAAAAAAAAAAAAACAGAGAAAACACAACATACTATTTGTGGACTAAAAATTTTCGAGAAGCAAAACCTAATGGCGTCCAAAATCACATGAAGATAACTTAAGCATGAAGACTTAAGAAGATGTTAAAGGAATAAACAAACAACAAATAAAATACAACACGACAACAACAGAAAAAGAAAGCATTGAAAATCATTAGTGATTAGTTAAGACCAAGGTTTCCAAATTAAAATGATTTACTGGTTAAGCTACTGTTACTCTCAGTAGGATGATGATAAAATTAAAAAATGAAATGATTACTACAGCGTATAGGGAAAACTTTTAAACAAAAAGTAAAATGCACAGGATCTCTTTAGTAAGTGTAAAATGCCAAATTGGGACAAACTGAACCTTAGTAGATGCAATTGGGGTTAAAACCTCAAGTATTAAAAAGAAAACTCATAATCTCGCCCTAAAGAAATGAAAGTTTAATGAAGGAAGATTAAATATTAATTAATAATTTTCTAAGTACTGCCAAAGAAGAAAATATCTATCTGGAGGAGAAGTCCAGCACCAGGTACCCAGTATCTCCTCTCCCCTCCTTGTTTCACAGATGAGGGAGCGGATACCCCGCCCATCTTCCCCCCTTCTCCCCCCCCCCGCTAATAACAAAAGCAATTTATGTCTTTCGACCAAACAGGCTTCAGGTTAAGTGAGAGATTAAAAAAAATTTTTTTCACATATTTCCCCCCAGTATGCTTCTTTTTAACATTTAAAAGTCCCTACTTGATACAAAAGAAACTGAATTCATGGGAAAGCAAAGCATGAGAACACTATTGGCAAAGAGGATAACGCAGATAGGGGTGTATTCCCCTATTCCTCCTAAACTCATCCATAAATGTAACAAAACCCCAAGTAGAGAAAAAAACTAGCAGGATTATTTTCATACCTAGACAAAGCGATTCTAAAGTTCATTTATAAAATAAAAACAGCCAAGAAAATTCACAGAGAGTATAATTAAGGAGGAACGAGCCTTACTGAATATTAAAATTGAAAAGCTATCGTAATTAAAAGAATGCATGTTGGTCTGTGAGCAAACATATACATGGGACAGAAGACAAAGTCCAGAAAAGAGACTAAATTCATAAAGAAATTATCATACACGCTGTAGCTCTAACTGCGCATCGGGGGCAGCGGGGAGCATTATCTAGCAAAAGGTACTGAGATAATGAGGTAGTTATGCCAGACCCAGTTACTTGCCTCCCCGGGCACATCATCCCCTCGCTTTCTTGCCAGCACATCGGAAACTCTATTCAAGAATCCGGCGCCACAGGTTCTGACCTCGCTTGGTCTACAGCCTTCCCGCTCGTTCCACGGTTTTGCCAGCAAGGGGCTTGGAGGTGATCATGGGACCAAGCTGCGGCCAGTGAAACGTGGACGTCTGTCTCTACCCTTCCTATCGGGGTGTGGCTGTTTGAGAGGATGAAGTCGGGGACAGTGACCTTGAGATCCTAAAGGGAAAGGCAAGACGCTCACGGAGAAGCTGACCCTGAAATTACCAACCTCGAAGACTCTTACTACGTCAGATAGAAAAGGCTGTTATTGAAGCTACTCGTAGTCATTCTGTTTCCTACAAAGCATCCTGATTCAGTAACCAGCTGGGAAAGAACTGACTGGGCTCCTGATACCTCACTCACTCACAAAATAAAATGGAGACAGGTCAGACATTTAAGAAAGTACTAGGGGAGGGGCGCCTGGGTGGCTCGGGGGGTTAAGCATCCGACCCTTCATCTCCACTCAGGTCTTGATCTTGAGGTTGTGAGTTCAAGGCCCGCACTGGGCTCCACACTGAGCGTGGAGCCTACATAAAAAAGGGAAAAAAGGAAATACTAGGGAGAAAGCTGGCACATTTTCACAAGTTTCAGAAATGGGGAAGCAAGGCCGTTCTAAGTATAATACGAGATCCAACAGCCTTAAAGGATGGACAAATTCTACACATAAAACTAATTCTACATTAAAAACACCACAAACAGAGTCAAAGACCTACTGACAGCTTGTAAAGAGATTCACACACAAGATTCACAAAGCCTCAGCTTACGAGCCATGCGCCCGTCTTCTGTGAGCTAAACCCCTTCAAGCTAAAGGATATTTCTATTGCGTTGGTCTTTCTTTCTTACTGATTAGTAAGAGCTGACAAATGTAACCTAAACATTTATCCTGGGCCATGCACACCGTGAGGGGACAGGGAACCCGGTGGGGACAAAACAAAACCAGGGAGGAAAACACGACCTCAGATAAAATACCACCACAGAGCAGGTCGCGATCTACACACCCCAAATGCTAGCCACACGGGCACGTGCTATTCCACACACGCACACACGCAGGGAGGAGTGAGCACGGACCCAACAGAGTCAGAGCAGCCTTTCGAGAACCTCAGATATCACAACTATCTGCTCTGCCACCACATCCAAACCGCACGAAGCTCCTGCCGAGCGGACGAGGGAGACAAGGTAAGAGGTGGTCCTGGCACCAGAGAGAATGCAGAACGTGGCAGGAAGATGCAGCGCTGAAAAGCTGGACAATTCCAGCCGAGTGTGGCCTCGGGGGAGCAGGACCGCGAGGCGGGCCACGGCAGCCCACCTGCCCTCCCAACCCTGCCTCCTTCCGTAGCCACCGCCTGCCCTCCCCCCTCCTCGGTCAGTGAGGCCCGGGGCTTGCCTCCTGGCGACATGTGATGCGTCACCTCCCCGCACCCACCCCTGCTCCAGCCCTTCTCTCCCGTCCCCTCGCCTCCGCTGGGCTCTGACTCCCGAGCATCTCCCCGCCCGGCCCCCACCGACGTCCCGAGCACAGCAGGTGTCGGGAAAAGAGCCCCGGGGAGGCAGGATGCGGCCCGGCGCTGCCCCAGTTGGGAGGTTTCGCCCTGATGAGCAGGAAGGGGAAGGACATTCAGGGTGCAAGGGAGGCAGATTCTAAACTCCTGACCTCTAGGGTCATGAACTTCAGAAGAACACCATGTAATTAACTCTGTGCTTCTAAAGTCGAAGTTAAATTCCAGCCGCCCGGATTCGTCTACCCATGATGGTGCCGCCTCTTCCGCCTCGTGTTCAAGCTCACCTTTGGCAAAGGTTTCTGGAAGGCCTGCATTGCCAGGAGCAAAGGCGCTGCTGTCGTCCAGTTATAATACCTGACGTGGGAAAATGAAACAGATGTCAAAGACCGCGGCTCGGACTGAAAAATCTTCCGAGTGTCACGAGAAACAGTCAAGGAAAGCTCTGGAACCCCAGCTGGTCTTTAATGAGCCCAAGACTGTTGCCAACACCTCGGCCCTCCCCATTTGCCCCTCGCCCTGCCGACCCCCCAGCAGCCACTCTCGGGGGCCAAGCTGAGACCAGCGGAGGCGGTGGGAGCCCGCGGCCAGCCGGAGGTGAGCCCGAGCTCCCCAGCTATCGAGCCACTGACGTGCCGAGGGCATTTCTTGCCACACTTCATGGAAAAGGCAACCAGGTACCCCACGTTAGGACCTAAACACCTGACTTGCTCTCGGGAAGAAAAGTGTGCTGACCATCGACAAAAACACCCGCACAGTCCCTGACCTCAGAGACCAAAGCTTTCACGGGTAGACAAGCAGTCTATGCTGCGAACGCCCGTGGCTGATGTGGGCCTGAGGCTCACAGGCCAAGGGCCCAGACTGGACGCGTTCCAGTACAAGATCTAGTCCGGGGGCGCCGGGGTGGCTTCGT
The DNA here is from genome assembly GCA_003697995.1 of Taxidea taxus jeffersonii. Classification (NCBI taxonomy): domain Eukaryota; kingdom Metazoa; phylum Chordata; class Mammalia; order Carnivora; family Mustelidae; genus Taxidea; species Taxidea taxus. The sequence goes on along the minus strand of ML099978.1, from coordinate 17,455 downwards.
CGGCTATGCGCCCCACTCTTGGTTTTGGCTCAACATGATCTAGGGTCATGAGATCAAGCCCCACGTCGGGCTCTGTGCTCAGCAAGGAGTCTGCTTGACTTTCTCCCTCTCCCTCTGTCCCCCTCTGCTCACGCTCGTGCTCACTCTCTCTCTCTCTAAAATAAACAAATAAATCTTTTAAAAATCTAGGACAGGTGAGTATTAAAACCCACAAGATTGACAGTTACACCAACCTACCAACTCTACAACAGCACAGTGTTTTGCCTACAGTGAAGAGATAATGATAAATTTTAACAAAGACTTCATCTTACGTATTTCTAAGATCTACTGTCTGGATCTTTGCTATTGAAAAACTAAAATGCAAACCGTACTGTGAGACGGCCAAAATGACTTCCAAGAGGAACCTACTTATTCCCAATCTTCACCACCAGATTGGGGTCATCGATGAGAGCCGGGTTGTCCACAAACTGTTGATATGACACGGCTTGTTCCAGAAATGCATCTGTGAAAGCAACCGTAAGAATAAGGAGGAGATAGAAGGAAAATTTTGTTCAGAAAGACAAGGCTTATGTTTCCCTTGCTCGTTCAGAAGTGTTGTCTCGGGGCCGACATATTCCAGCTGTGTAGAAAATTCTTCAAGCATATTTGTAAAGGGGCCTGAGTTTGGGGGCAATGTCTGTGAGAAATGGGGGCGGCTGGGGGCAGTCTGGGGCTGTGGGGCAAGCGTATGCCCAGGCAGCGAGGCGGGGAGCAGGCGTCTGGAAAATCCAGTTTCCCCACTCATCTCCAGAAGCAGGTGACTGGTAAGTAGGCTCGGAAACCAGGCCACCCAGTTTCACACCAGTTTTTACTGGTGTGAGCCTGTGCTGAGCAAGTACTTAATTCCCCCAAGCCTCAGTTTCCTCGTCGGTAACATGTGGATCAAGAACCACACCTGCTTCCTCAGTGGCTGTGAGGCTGGGAAGCACAATGTCCAGCCTAAAGCAAGGACTCCCTCGATGCCGATGGGTGAAGTGCTGGTCACCGTCACATAGAGGAAGTGCAGAACACAGCATGAGGCCTGACCTGCTGACCCAGCCCCACCACGTTCCGGGAAGCAGGAAGGCCTTAGCCCTGATTCTAGCTTCTGTGATGAGCTCTGGCCTCCACTCGACGTCCCCTCCGCTCAGCTGGCCCTGGCTTGAGCCTTGATGTGGGCTCTGACCACCTCTCTGGCACTAATTTGTCCCCACTCCTTCCCGGGGGGGAGGGGGGTGTCCTATAGACCCTGAACGGAACCAAGACCCAGGAGATCCCAGACCTTACAGCAGAAAGAGACGCGTTGGTCAGGAGGCTGACCCAGACTGACCACAACAGGTACCTCTGGAGCCCTAATTCCTACCACTAGGCACTCCCCTCAGGGGCTCCTGCTCACGGGCTTTCAGCCTCATCTGAGCGGACCCCTGGGAGGACACTCAGTGCAAGTGTACAGGAGAGCAGGTGCCATGGGACACCAGCCCCTCGCACTTCCTCAAGGCCCCACAGTGGCTGGTGCTAGAGATTTAGACGCGTGACGTGGCTGGCTATTAGAGGGGAGGGGGCCTTCGAAGACTTCTTGTGAGGGACCAAACATCTGGGTTGCATTAACTGCGTATTTCAGTTCAGCCCCAGGGGGACGGATTAGCTAGCTCAGTTCCAGAGCAAGGAGCCCCAGCGTGTGTGTGAGAAGAACTTCACAGAGCCCCGCGGGGACTCCGGCATAGAGACAGGAGTCTAGGATGGCAGCTCAGGGCAGGAAGGGAAGGGGTGGCCCCTGAGTGGTGAGGGGTGAAGTGTACAGCCTCACCCCTTCCCCGCTAGAAAAAAAGACCATGGGGGGGGGGGGGCGCGTGACAAAAAAGAGAGAACAGTGGACGTGGCGGGGTGGTAAAGGGATAGGAGAGGGACACTCAGGGCCACTAACGCCACTCGAAGAGTTCGTCAGTTGGTGACAGCTGATGCATCCGCCGGGGGTCTTAGGGCCGCCTCACCACGCAGCTGTCACGAGACACTGGGAAACCGCTGTTCTGAATCCGACGGACGCTCTGAATTAATTCACCACCTACGCCAAGCCTATGAGCACCCCTGAGATCCAGCTGGCAAGGGCCCCTGAATGTGCTCAAATTCAGAGGGCTCTCCCTCCCCGAGACCCCACAGCCTTTCCGCACACTTCCAGTAACCCTGTGACTCCGTGACCCGACATCCCCCCTGGGCTGCGGGCTCCCAGAGGGCACCACTGCAGGGCGGGCACAAGGCAGGGAGACATACACAGGTGCTCAGCAAACATGCCCGACAACAAGTGGCCCCGAAGCCGTGTGTGACCAACAGAACCCTCAGGTCAGCCGGCCGCAAGCCAGAAGCATAAGGCCCATGAGCTACAGCGAATCATTTGTGCTCTCGGGAGCCCAGCCAAGTGAAAAGCCACTTTCCACCTGAACCAGAGAAGGCGGAGCTTCCGGACATTCTGGCCGCTGGCCACGAGAGGGCGCTCGTGGCTCAAAGACCGGCTCCAGGGCCAGGCTCCCCGGCGTACCCGTGGTTATCTCCCGGTTGTCGCTGAGGCCCCCGCACAGGGAGATGGCGATGGACGGCAGGTCCCTCAGGCTGTCCGAGGTGCTCTCCACGCCGCTGTCGATGCCAGAGCTGCCCACGGACTGCGGGGACTGGCTGGCCGACCGGGCTCCGTTGTCGCTGGTGTGTTTGGCGAGCCCGGAGGGATCTCCGCTGGGAGGAGGAAGAGGAGAGGTGTTCTGACAGCACACACCGCGCTCGACTCCCGCCCCGCGCTAGCCCTCCGAGGGGCAAAGGAGGTCATCCCAGGACCACGACAAAGACAGACAAGTGGAACCAACTACTTTGGGAGAGACAATTATCTTAGCCTATTGTCCTCCCTGTGTCCCCTCCCGAGCCTACGCGAAGGGAAGGGCAGAGAAAGCACACTGTCCTCAGAGGCCACAGATCTCTGCTACCACCCTCCGAGGAGCCAGCCCTCCCTGCAAATCACGAAAGCGAACAGGGGTCTCAGAGGCCACAGGAGAATCTCTCCTGGGGAGGGAGAGGGCTGTGCAGCTCCCCCTCTTAGCAGCTGATTCGGGCGACGGGTCACTGCCTCGCTCCCTCACAACAGGACCGCGGTGTCACCACGGGAGCCAGCCTCGTGCCTGCATTCCTGTTCAGGAGGCGGGAAGCCCGCCACACAGAAATATCCACACGTGACTCCAGAGAAAGGCCATTATTTCCTGGTAGATTTCCACAGTAAAATCTGAGCCTCCCTCTTCTTACTCACTTTCCAATCAAACGTAAGGGGGAAGAAACCAGACTCACACAGACGAACACAGAAAATGATACGAAGAATAAAAAGAAATTTTACTTTTTGGGAAAATACAGGGCAGCCACTTCGGGGTCCATATCTGTGAGGTCATCCAAGTAGACGCCGTCAGCCCCAAGATGCCTGCTCCGTCTGTCTGGAAGAGCAAACGGGTCAAGTCAGGGCCCTGGTCTTCCGCCGCCTTCCGAGCAGCTCCAGAAGGCACCGAAGCATAACACACATGTTTGCTCCGACGCGTCCCCACCGCGCACAGACACGAGAGCTGGAAGTCAGCAGCGTGCAGGACTCCGGGGGCCGACGCACCGGGTCCGCGCGAGACCCCACCGAGTCACGCGACGCTGCTGAGCAACGCCCCCGGCTGTGAAGAGCCTGGTGTGTCCTGAGCACTCAGTCTACTGAAGCAATCCCACCACCGTCAGTGAATGAGGAAGGCGCTCATTAAACATGTCCCGGTATCCACAGTCCCAGGCCCGGGGGCCCGCACGTGTGTCCACGGTCACTGCCTACCACGTCCGTGGACTTCCTGTTCCCTTATGCCAGAGAATGACGTCACTGGTTCATAGAAACCTGGAAAAGTGCACCACGTGGTTAACCACGTGGTTAACAGGACAGGCTTGACGTCATCCCTCCTGCTGGATGGGATGAGTATTCAACCAGCAGTTTGGAGCAAGAGCTATTCTGCGCACGGAGGAAAGAGGCAAACCGGGCCAGATGGTTCTTGATCCCACAGAGCACATACGTTCTAGAACGGGAGTTCCCAGCAAACACAGGCATAAACAAGGGACCCTCTCAAACAGTGACCCATGTCATGCAGAAATTAAAACCGGGCACTGTGCTGACAGAAACTGAGGGCAGGGGTTGAGGAGACCAGGAGTAGCTCAACAATCAGCTTCCTCCGGAGCCCCAAGTGGGTGAACAAGACTTCATCCCTCTGGATCCCAGCACCCCGATCCAGAAAGTGAGGGGGCTCATGACACCACCCCAAGGGTTCCTTCGGTCTGATTGTACAACTACATTCTGGTAGCATCTTCAGCGGAGAGCTATCCCGGTCCAGCTTCCCCCTTGACATACTCGGGCCTTCAGGGGGAAGGACTGGAACGTGCAGAGCCTCAAGTCTGCTGGGACCCGCCGGACTTCCCACCTTTTTTCCGGGAAGGAGAATCCATCTTGCTTGCTGTCGGGGCTATGCTGGCAGAGAGGGGTTTAGGTTCTTCAATCGTAGGCAAAGGCGGGGCTGCCGCCCCCAAGGTCTCAACGTCTTCTTCGTTCTCAAACTGCATCTCCGTGGGAGGCTTGCCCGGCTCTGGAACAGGCAGCACAGGAGGCCTGGCCAGGGTTGGCGACTGGTCACTAAACGCATCTGAAGACTCACTCTGAATGGCCTGAAAGTGCATCTTATCACAGATTTTTCTACTGTTTAATGGGCTGCAGTCTTTCATCTTGTGCGGAGATGACTATGTCAGAGGGGCAGAGAGAGACAGACAGACAGAACGGTCAGGGCGTGGGCAAAGAGAAAAAAGGAGTTAACCGAAGAAAAACAATTGACCCATTAACATCTGCACAACCATCTGCCCATTTGGCAGAGTCAAGCTTCGGGAGTCCCCTGGTGATTTCCCTTCCGCCAAAAGAATCTAAACAGCAGAAGACCAATTCCAGAGCGAATGAACTTTCATATAAAAGATCAACTGCCGGGGACACCTGGGTGGCTCAGTTGGTTGAGCGGCTGCCTTTGGCTCAGGTCATGATCCCGGCATCCTGGGACCGAGTCCCACATCGGGCTCCTTGCTTGGCGGGGGGCCTGCTTCTCCCTCTGCCTCTGCCTGCCACTCTGTCTGCCTGTGCTCTCGCTCTCTCTCTCTCTATCTAATAAAATACATAAATAAAAATCTTTTAAAAAAAAATCAACTGCCGGGGCGCCTGGGGGGCTCAGTGGGTTAAAGCCTCTGCCTTCGGCTCAGGTCATGATCCCGGGGTCCTGGGATCGAGCCCCACATCGGGCTCTCTGCTCAGCGGGGAGCCTGCCTCCTCCTCTCCCTCTCTCTGCCTGCCTCTCTGCCTACTTGTGATCTCTGTCAAATTAATAAATAAAATCTTTAAAAAAAAAAAAACATCAACTGTCGATTAGAAGGAAATGGGATTGGGAGAGGCCAACAAACAGAAGAGACTCAGTACTCAGTGTCCCTGCGCAGAACGGGCAGGACATTCGCAGGGCGGGCAGTTGGCAACGCAGAGACGATAAGTGGATTACCATTACACACAACAGCACCATGAATGTCGCCAAGCTAATATCTGCTGTGAAAGGCAGGAGGGCGAGCAGGCTGAGCAGTAACTGCAAAGGGTGGGGGCTTCCCAGTGGCTGAGCAAGCCCTGCTTCTCTCTGGACACATTCACAGCGTGAAAATGTTCCGACCTGTGCACCTACGATGTGGGCTTATCTCTGTACACGTGCTCTATTTCAGTAAAGTTTACCCCCAAAACTAAGTCAGTAAATGGGTGGTTCACCTGAGTGGGAAATTAACATTTCTGATTCTACTTCTCCAAGGAGTGTCCACTTACGGAAAAGATTTATCTGGATAAAAACAAGAATGCAATTTGCGGGTTGGAGGGGAAGGGAAGGTGTTTGTTCCTGTACCCGGTTTCACAGTTTCTCAAACAACGAGAAAACACCACAGCACGTCTGTGGTTGGAAGCATTTTGCCAGAAGAAGTGAGGGTCAGCACTTCCACGGCACTTCTCCAATGACAAATGCCATGAGTTTTTGAAAACATGGCTGGCCCAGTCGGCTCTACAGCACGCAGGCAGAGAAACCAGCGTTTTCCATGAAAGCTAAGTATAACCCAGAAAAAGAAAGAACCCACAACTCTACCTCAACAGACATTCCCTCCAAAGAGTTGCCCATCTGGATTCTCAATAGGAATGCTTTCGATGTTTACTCATTCATTCATTCATTCATATTACAACCATTTACTGGGGATACAAGAACTTGTAGCATCTTCTAGAAGCTTTACAATATTAAAAAAAGTTTATAGTAATATATTCAAGATCCTTTTAATAGACTGGAATATGAAATGAAATTTCTTGAAAGAAAAGATCGTGCCCATTTCATGTTTTTGGAAACTATCTTCGATATATGGCAGAAATGGGGGGGGCGGGGGACTTACCTTTGCCGCTTGTGGTAATTCTCCCCAAAGCCAGAGCATTTCTAGGTTACTTTTCTGCATCGTCCTGTCGGTGGCCTTACTGACCAATTCTGAATCGCTTTTAGGTGTTGAAGGTCGAGAACCTGAAGGACTTAAGAAAAACACAAACCCATGATTAAACTGGGAAGGGAAACTTTTTGCAATGTTATTTGGTCCAGAATTCTATGGGCCAGAAAATGCACACAAGCTTCAGAACAATCCCCTCTGTGGCCGCCAGGGGTCCACAGCACACACAGCCAGGAGGAAGGCGCTCCCCTTTGGGGGAACCTATCCCAACCTGCCCCCCACTTCCAAGTAAAGATGAGAAGAGGCATTTAGAAAGGAAAAACTGAAGAAAAGAGAGATGAAAGTAGAATGGCAAAAGTGTGTTCTCATTTCAAAACCATCTGTCTCTCCCCACATCACCCTGAGCTCCCCGCTCCTGTGCTCTCAACTTCCAAACTGCGTGTGTCAGCTCCCAGCTGCAAAGGGGGCCCTGCCTATCTCAGATGCGCACCCACTCTACCCAGTTTTTAAAGATTTGTGAATCTGCACTGGCTTCCAAAACAGGGAAACTGTATCACGTGCTAATTTTGCCACAAATTCCAGATGCCAAGAATAAACTCAAGCTTCCTAACATGCCAGGAGCCTCTGTGTTGAGATTTCATTAAATATCTTCCAGGAATAGTTCAAAATCCACCGGTTGGCTAAGGCTTGCTCTGTAACAACATATCATACGGCTTAATCCTCAGGCCTGTTTTTAAGTGGTTGTAACTTGTGTTCTTGTCTCTACAATCTTTCCTATTTCTCCTCTTTAGACCTGAACAAAGTTTTCCCTCTGTCCTGCCGGAGTGACCAGCCCAGAATCACCACCCTGTCTACAGGCTTCTCACAGTATCCTAAACAACATCTGGATGAGAAAATATGTCCATTTAACCTCTCCCTGCCTTCACTCTCCTGCGTCATTTCCCCCAGAGGAAGACGACGGTGTCACCTGAAGCGGGGGATAAAGCCGCCAGGTTTTCCTTCTGCGGCCTCTTCCCCAGCCCTCACACTCTCCTGAGTCCCCGCCTGGCCTCACAGACCTGAGTTAGATTTCAACTCCCGCGGAATACAGCCTCCTGTCAGGACGAGGAGCAGTCAGAGAGGAAACCTAACCTATCACACCAGCAGGGGCCCTTAATGGCTAAGCGGGTCCCAGATCTCTTCAGTCCGGCCATTTGAACCAAAGAGACTGACCGCTGTCTCTCTCTCCTCCATTTCACACCGAGATGCTCAGAGGCCGGTTCATCGCCCGTGGCGCCCACCTCCCACCAAACCACCCACGTGGTACGTGGCTACAGTGCGGCCCTCACGCTCTATTTCACCAGGTGTGGAGAGGAGGACCCTGAGACAGGGTGTCATGGGAGTGGATACGATGTCCCAACACACGGACACACACACCCCCTCTTCCGCCCCGTGGGAAGCGGTCCCACAGGAGGAAGGCTGAGCGCCCCACACACCTACGTGGTAAAGTGTCCACCACCTCCCTACCACTCTTGCTCCCTCTAGTCCCGTAATTACGCTTTTCTCCAAAGGGTCACTGCCTCTCTGGCACCGGCCTGTCCACAATTATATATTCGGCATGAGTGCCAGGTCCAGAGGGGGCGTCGTGGCCTCCAGTGTACCTACAACCGTGACCAGCATCCAGTTTGTCTCCAGAGTCATCACAGAAAAAGTGCACTGTGACGGGCTTCCTGCCTTCAGCAGCGTGGCACCCGAACCTCAAACCCCGGTCTAAAAAGCGCCTGCTCTTCTGTTTTACCACGTAAAACACGAGTGATGTTTTGTGGAACAAGGAATGGTCTTACCCCCCGCACTGAAGTCAGCAAAGCCCTTTAGACAGAGCTTGCTCTGGGGCCGGGGGGTCAGCAAACTTCGTCAAGCTTCGTGGTAGGCCACCACCATAAACGGCGGCAACGCCAGCCCCCCTCAAAAGGATCCTGCACGCAAATACCCGCGCACGGCCTGTGGAGTTCAGACTGACAGAAGGACAGTCGGGGAAAGGCTCCCAGTTCTGGGTGTGATTCACGAGGAAGGCGGTGGGTCCAAGGTTTCCCGTTATCAAATCTTAGACTTCTAAGGTCAAGGGTTGCTCAAAAAAATAAGCTTACAAGATCTGCGACTGGCTTTCATAAATAATGCATTTATGAACGACGGAATGGTTTTCAGGATTTTGCCAGTCCTACCGCGGCAAGTAAGTTCTAACTGTTCACAGCTTAGTTTACCTCCTTTCCAAAATGGCCTTTCCTCTGTACATGAAACCCTCCAAACGAAGCATATCCTGAGACTCGGTTCTTTAATCAAAAAGGAAAACATTTCCCGTGTAGAAGTCAGTCAGAGCTTCATTCGTTAACATTTAGAAACCATGTGGGTCCACCAGGCAGCCTGGAGCGTGGACAACATGGAGGGAATGGAGGCAAGGACCTCAGACCATGGCATCTGAGGAAAATGCAAACCTATGATCCTAAACCTTAAGATCCACCCTATGCTACATTCCAGAATTCCATTCTAGAAATGCCTTGGAAATAGGATCCCGTTATTCAGACAGTCTAGTGAGCTATTTAAAGAGTTATAATATCTCCCCTTACACAAAAGATCTTATAAACTTGTATGCTGAACAACCCTAGACACAAAACAAAGATCCTATTATCAATTTTTATTTCATTATGCTGTTTTGCGAAGCACTCCATAAAATTAGGAAGAACTATATGTTTAGCCACAATTTCCAGAGAATCCAATTCAGTCATGGAAAAAAATCAAATAATCTACAAATGCTTAATCAAAGGAAAATAACCATCTCTATGTATTTTCTTCATGAGTAATTTGGTTAGTCGAGTAGATTTGTAAGAGTTAGATCAAAAGATTCATTTACACAGTCTATGTGTTTCCGCGTAAGTAATTTGGTCAATGGTAAACAGACTTATATGAGTTAGATCACAATTCTGATTATCGAAGACATCCAAGCGGGGAAAAGAGCCCCTCTACCTTTCCGAAGCATGGAAGTGGGAAGACTGTGGAGGGCAAGAGCTAGAAAGGCCTCCCTCGGCCGCAACTGCCAGGCGGGGGGCAGTCCTTTGGCAATCTATCGGGCTACTGGATACCACGTGATATACATTAAAAGAAAGAAAAATCACAGGTCAATTAAATTAAACTTCATATAAATTATTTGACTACTCTCCACAATAACATTTGCAAGAAAATGAACATACTTAGGCATCTGACTAGGCATCTGATAGCAGAAATGACTCTGTTGCAATCACTCTGAAATCAACATGAATTTTTTGAGCCACAAGAACAGGAAACGGCCAAAAGAGTCATTTCACTTTGTATGTCATCCATATGGCCATAAAAGATTGTTGTTCTCTGGTCAGAATTTAGTACTTAATCAAACTACAGTCTCCAAAGAGTGGATCGTTTCTGCTGCCAGTTGTCTCTTCAAAGAAAATACATACTTCCAAGTATGGAAATGTATCTATTTATCCTAATTTGTCATTGCATTTGACAGCAGTCAGGCCCACAGGATCTGACACAGCCGCTCTTCCGGATTCATATGGCAAATCGTGGAAGACAGGGGAACACACCCAGGGTTGTTTTAAACATTTATTTGAAACTCAAAACTAAGGTAGAGTGTCTGAACAGATTTTCCAACCTAAGAGTGGTTTCTAACCATCCCACATAATTTTCTTCCTAAGGTGCCGTCTTTTTCCCTCCTTAGGGTGCATTTCCAGACCTCGGGAGATGATGGGGGAGGTTCCAGGAAGGTCTGATATCTGCACCGTCCATTATGACAGCCACCAGCTGCACGTGACTATGGAGCACATGAAGTGTGACACATCCAAACCCAGGTGGTCCTTACATGTGAATTCACAATGATCTCAAAGACTTAGTATGAAAACAAGAATGTGAAATATCTCATTAAGAACTTTGTGAAAATGACTTGATGGTATCTTGGACATGCTGGCTCAAAGGAACTCGATCATCAAAGTTCACTTTCTCAGTTTCTTTTTACCCTCTAAGGATGGCTGCTGGAAAACTGTAAATGTCCTGGGTAGCTAGCGTTCTGTTTCTACTGCACGGGGCGGGTCTGCGGACAACCTCCATGAGGACACCCCGCAGGCCCCCAGCCCCACCCGGGCGGACCAACACCCGCTGTCCGGGACCCAGGCACGGGACTGATCCAGTTCTCTGGGACTCGGACTCCAGCACGCGCTGCTCACTGTGCTGTTCCACTGACGAGATCACTCTGGTGAAACTGAAACGAGGAGTGCTGGTGGGAGGACTCTGGCTTTAGGCAGGGAGCCTTTGCAGCGGGGTTCCCACATTTCCACTCCAAACCACAAGTACATCTAAAATGTGAGGAGTAAGAACGACCCAAGGCTGGGGCGCCTGGGAGTGCTCAGCGGGTTAAGCATCTGCCTTTGGCTCTGGTCATGATCCCAAGGTCCTGGGATCGAGCACCACATCAGGCTCCTGCTCAGTGGGGAGCCTGCTTCTCCTTCTTGCTCTGCCCCTCCCCACTGCTCATGGGTTGTTCTTTCTCTCTCTCAAATAAAAATCTTAAAAAAAAGAAGAAGAAGAATCCAAGGATGTTCCTGTCACTAAGATCAGTGTTTCTCGATCTCTTTCCATTGTTTGCGTACCCTAAGACAGCTGAGGCTTTTTCCCTGTCGTGGTCCTCCCTCCACTGTGACACTTTAATACCACAGATGGACTCCGAATTTGCTTAATGTGTGAGGCCCCATGAGGCCACAAGCCATTATAATACCTAAGAATTCTCTGCTGCCCAAGAGCCAATTTTTGTCCCAATGGAGGCGATACGGTGAGGACACTCAGTTTAGATCCGTCCCCTCCCCAGTTCTTCTGAGAAGGGCTCCGAAGGGCTCACATATTCTCAGAGGTCTCACTGACTACGAGTCCCTGGGTCTTCAGGATGGCAATTCGCAGCCCGAACAGGTGTGACTCTCCAAGTTTCTACCCAACTCTAGGGCAACGTCAGTTCTTTTCAGGGAAATATTCCTGGTTTCAGCAGAAGGGGTTAAGCATGGGAAGAAGGTGTCATTCTAACAGGCCAGAACCTCCTTGGTGGCTCCAGAATCATACTTGAGGGCTGTGTCAAGAAAGTCTAGGCCACCTGTTTTCTGCTGCTGACAATCAGCGCTGAGGAACGGGAGTGGCTTTTCTTTCAAGGTCACCTTCGGGGAGTGAAGAGCCAGATTTACAGCTTGATTATGACATCAGAAATTTATGGTCTGCACGTGTCCTTTTTCAATCCCGATCCATACCTCCTACTCTAACCTGCATTTTTTCACTTTTTACTTATACTTCACTATTTTATTAGACACGCTTCCTGTCATTGACTTTAAATCCTCTAGACGAGGGTGGGCGAAGGCACACACTTCCCCCAGCAACTCACCTGGCACTGGGTGACCACTCTCTATCAGAATTAGGGTACGATGCTGACTGAGGGTAAGTCATGATGGGGGAAGGGCTTTCCTTAGAAACATCTTCTTGGAATACAGGTATATCGTTAGGAAGAGTTCTGGAGGGAAAAAAAAAAAGAAAAAGACTAAAGTCAAAGAATTACTAGTGATTATGGGTGACAGATTCATAATGAAGGCAAGTTTCCATTTTATCTTGATTAGCTAAGTTCTTTGTCAATGAACACGATCTCTTTCTGACCCACCCAGGCGCAGGCACACGTAAATGTGTTTGTGCTTTGGCTGAATTATAAAGCTCATTAAAATGACTGTATGCAGGGCGCCTGGGTGGCTCAGCTGGTCAAGTCCCTGCCTTCGGCTCAGGTCATGATCTCAGGGTCCTGGGATCGAGCCCCACATCGGGCTCTCTGCTCAGCAGCGAGCCTGCTTCCCCCTCTCTCTCTCTGTCTCTCTGCCTACTTGTGATCTGTCTGTCAAATAAATAAGTAAAATCTTAAAAAGAAAAAAAAGACTGTATTCAAGTCTCTGGGCTGGCAGACATGCATAATGGTGATCCTGCTGGTCGTGTTTACAATGCGGCCCCGAAACAGACCCAGCAAGGCTGAGAAGTCTCGCCGTGCCCAGTAGGGCTGCCAAGGGAATGACCACACGCACACAATCCTTCACTGGCAGAACAAATAAATGATATAAACCAAACGACTCTAATAATGACAGAACGACTGCAAAGCTATCTTGTTTCAGGTAGAATGCATTCATTACGAGAATACGATTCGCTCCTGCAATCACAGAGAGGCCGTCGGTCCGTACTTTGGATGTTCCCTGAAATATCCCTCACTAAGTTCTGGAATTAAAAGCCATGCAGGGAGGCAACTATAATAAGCCCAACCACTAGTTTCTGAGCCTACAGCAGATTAGAGGCTATAGTTAGGAAAAGTGACATTGCCAGTTTGCCTGTATTTTTAGCCAGAGGGGGGAAAAAGTCCTAATTTGAATAATGAAGCAGAGGGACACTCCTGATGTTCCTTATCCCTTTTTCATGTTAACAAGATTTAAAAATAACTATCAAAAATTATACTGAATTTTGGGGGAGCCTGAGTGCCTCAGTTGGTGAAGCTCCCTACTCTTGATTTCGGCTCAAGTCGTGATCTCAGGGTCCTAAAATTGAGCCCTATATCAGGCTCTGCGCTCAGCAGGGAGTCTGCCTGATAGTCTCTCTCTCTCTCCCTCTGCCCCCCCTCCCTCTCTCTCTCTAAAAAAAAAAAAAAAACCTGAATTACATAAAGATCTGAAATATCAAATAGACTTTACAAATGAGTTTTATCTTTTAAAATTGGCCATTTCCACTAGAATAGTAATACACAGAAACCAAATTTCACCACCCAGTTAAAAGCAAAGAAAAGTTGAGCAAGACGACCATGAAACCTCAGGCCTGTGAGAACTGAAAAGGAAAAGTCCGCTTGGAGAGAAAACTGGTCACGTTCTGCACGTCCTTATAACCTGAAGGCTGTCACAGATCAGTCCCCAGCCACACATCACCCCAAAGGCCGGGCCTACAGTCAGGGCCCAAATAAGAGCAAGCAGGCTATGAAACAAGGGTTTCGTGCATGAAGTATTAGTTTGCCTGCTTCCCTGTCCCTCGGGTCTGTCCTGGATGCTGAGGCGGCCAGACGAGGAGCTCGGGTACCACCAACCACCTTGTAGCTGTAAGCTACCTCAGATCTTTCTGCCCCTTGAGGTTGGGGCCACAGAGTTCCAAAACTCAGTCTAAGACGCATTCGCATAAGAATATGGAATACTGGGCACTTTACCTTCAGCTCAGGTCACGTCCCAGGGTCCTGGGATCGACCCCCAGGGGTCAGGCCCCCTGCTCAGCGGGGAGCCTGCTTCTCCCCCTCCCTCCCCTTCTGCCTCTCCCCCGCTCATGCTCGCTCGCTCTCTCTCTCTCTAATAAATAAAATCTTTAAAAAAAAGAAAAAAAAAGAAGAAGGAATACTGGGGCAAAAAAACGAATTATAAGAATCATCTCAGGGACGCCTGGGTGGCTCAGTTGGTTAAGCGGCTGCCTTCGGCTCAGGTCATGATCCCAGCGTCCTGGGATCGAGTCCCACATCGGGCTCCTTGCTCCGCAGGGAGCCTGCTTCTCCCTCTGCCTCTGCCTGCCTCTCTGTCTGCCTGTGCTCATGCTCTCTCTCTCTCTCTAACTAATAAATGAATAAAATCTTAAAAAAAAAAAAAAAAAGAATCATCTCAGAGAACGAATGCGCCCGACCCCACACAGGTCCCTCCTTTCATGCACATTTACCTGCTACCGTCCAGCGGGTCAGCCTGGTCATCCGAGCTCATCTCTATGGGAAACATGTCCTCATCCTCAGATGTGTTCATGTTGTCGTCTCTTTTCAGGGTGTCCAGCTGGGACTTTCTCCTCCTTTTCCTTCTCTTCTTCACTAAAGAGCTGCTCGAAGGGGCCTCACTGGGAGGTAAGGCCTGGGAGGACGCGTTGGAGTCCAAGCTTCTGATCCTGTCTACAGAGTTCCTTTTCAGCTGACACTCCATGCGCGAGGCTCCCTCCGACAGGATAGGGGAGGTGGCCAGGTACATGGGGATCACCTCCTGAAGGACAGAAAAGAGATTTCAAAGAGTCTTGTTAATGTGGGTTTAAGGGGCAAGGGGTGCCAAAGGCTGGCCGGTGTTCGTTTAGGAGTGCGAGCGCCCTGGGGGAGGGCCACGTGGGGCGGGGCGGGGGCTAACGGTCATGGCCACCGTGGGCTGGAGGCAGTGCCAGACCAGGACAGCCAACCACGAATCAACAACGCACTCTATGCCATTTTGTATCAAGTCCCGCATTTTTGTAATTATAGCCAAGCGAGGTAATGAGTGATTTCAGGGCACCCAAAGTGTTTGAAGTATCCAGAGTAAAGAGGGAAAAATGAGCTTTGAGCCATCACATTACCTGGGAACTGGGCTCAACTTTGCATTCAGTGAGTCAGGGAGGGGGTGAGTGTATGTGGTGGCACTGTGGGTATGTGTATGTGCGCGCACGTGCTTGCATGTGAAAGAAAGTGTGCACACTTTTGAATATGCACTGAATTAAGATGATAGTAATTAAAAACAAAATACAGCTGACAGCCCCCACCCCGAGTGCCTGCCTACACCAGAGCCATCCAGTATTGGGCCGTTAGTCAATTAGATACCAACTCTCGTCTTATAAACAAAAGGAAAAAATACATGGCCTATCCACTTTAGTTGTTTAATAATGACTTACCATATAAGTTGTTTAATAAGGTATGATAATCATTTAAAATTATAACAATCATTTCCTTATTAATAATTGTTAATACTAATATATTAATAATAATTATTATAAATAATTGTAATTATTAATTAATCATTTTATTAATGGCTTATTTATTAGGAGACACTTGGTAACAAGAAGGAAAGAATATATACAAAGGAGAAGAGAGAAACAGAATCCCCTGCTGACCCTTTACAGCAGGTTCGAGAACACTCAAGGTGCTATAGGTGTGCAGAGAACATCTGAGACCAAGCCTTAGGCTCGGAGGTGAGAGGTCATCTCGCCCAGCTGCTCAATGGGCCAAACCCAGAAGAAAGACCAACAGTGCCAACATGAGGTTAAGAGCAAAGAAGGGTCTCCACATGGGCAGGGAAGGGGCAAAGTTCCATAAGCAGAGGGGGCCTGGATCCTGGGGCACTCTGGTGATGAGGAACACAGGCTTCCCCAACTTGCAGCAGCCTTCCAGGGGTAGCCAGGGCCATCTGTAAGGGGCAGAACATACCGGGGCCCTGGAAGCCCCACCCTGCCCCCAGGCACCCTTCAGGCCAGCAGAGCAGGCTGGAGCCCCTGCGGCTTCCATGGAAGCCTCGCCCAAAACGCTTTTTCAACTCTCACAGCGTAAAATCTGTCCACAGCTAAGGGACAACAGAAATTTGGAAGGGAAGTATCCATCTGAGATGGCAAGAATTAATAATTACGAATGAATGATTCTCAGAGCCATCCCTTTGGACAGGGAAGTAATTACAGAAGGGGTAATTACAGAAGTTGGGGGCACGGGCTGAGGATGCTGGTCCTCCTGTTACATCACACCTTAGGGGAGACCAAAAAGAAGAGGAGCCTGGGACCATTTTATCCTGAAATTGAAACTATGTGCATTCATTTTTGACCCTGGAGCTTTTTAGAGCTGTTCCTTTGGAATCACGCTATCTTCCCATAAAAGAACTAGTCTAAGTGGATTTTCTTGAGGAATCCCAACACAGCAACCCTTCCACATGGCTTTCTCAAAGAAGCAAAGAATGAAAAAGTGGGTTTTTTTAGAAGAAAACATCAGGATAAATCTTCATGACCTTGGATTTGGCAAAGGATTCTTAGGCAGAATGCCAAGGGCAGAAGCCACAAAAGGATTTTTTTTAAAAAAAGGCAGATAAACTGGACTTCATCAAAATGTAAAAGTTTTGTGCTGCAAGGTATACCATCAAGCACGCAAAGACATCCATAACAAACCAACAATAAAAAGACAAAAACCCAATCACAAAAAGATCTGAACAGATTTTTCTCCAAAGAACAAATACAAATGGCCAGCCTGCCTGCGCAAAGACGCTCAGCTCACCAGTCACCAGGGAGACGCACAGCAGCGCGGGGATGAGACGTCCCTGCACGCCCCTAGGACAGCTAGACCCGCGGCCCCAGGCCAGGTGTCGGTGAGGATGCGGCCAGGCCGAAGCCGACGCCCCACTGGCGGGAACGTCAAATGGAGCGGCCCTTCCTCAAACACTGAACACACCGCTAGCACGTGACGGGGCGCTTCGGCTCCTGGGTGCGGACCCAAGAGAAATAAAACCACATGTCCGCACGAAAACGTGCACAAGAACGCTCACAGCGCCATCCTCCGTGACAGCCAAAAGGCGGACACGACCCAGATGTCCACGAGCCCACGAAAGGGCAAACCAGTGTGGTGTGCGGATACCACGGGCGATGACGCAGCCCCACAGAGGGATGAAGCCCTGGGCCCGGCTACGGGATGGGCGGCCCCGACGGCTGCATGGGAAGGGAGGGAAGCCAGGCGTGACGACAACATACTTGGGACTGCATTCGTGTGGAAGCTCAGGACAGGGAAATCGAGAGAAACAGAAAGTGAGAGAGTGATTGCTGAGGGCACAGGAAGGTGATGGGGCGGGGGCTGGGGATATAGGTGAGCGACAGCTATAGGGCACAGGGTTTCTTCTTGGGGTGATGAAAATGTGCTAAAACTGACCGCGCGACATCTCTTGGGAGAAGCCTGAAAACCACCGAACTGTGCGCTTGCAACAGACTAAGCGTGCGGTACACAAATTGTAGCTTAGCAGAGCTGTTAAAAATGTTTCCAATAACAGAAAATGAAAGGGATTTGGTTACACACTACACAAAAATTAGAACATCCGGCCCTCTGAGATTCGAC
>RCUC01122454.1:0-13245 GCA_003697995.1 Taxidea taxus jeffersonii | reverse complement strand
ACTCGTTACCTGTGAAGTCAGCAGTAACTAGTTCCCACACTAGTGTCTATGAACTCTTGGGGGAATACAAAGAAAATTTAAAACAGTATCACTGAAGATTCAAGTTTAAGTCCAATCAGGTGGACCTGTTTTTGCATTAATTTCTCTACTTTGTATACCTGTCCTGTGCTCCGGGCAATGGTGTGTAAGGGGCCCTCTTTAATCTGGGAAGCCACACCAAACGTTTACTCATGCCAGGCTCATCCACCAATGCATTAACTACCGCCAAGTGCAAAGCACAGCACAGGCAGCTCTTTAGAAGAACTTCAATGTGAAACACAAGTAGGGGGCGTGGGTGCACATGCGAGAGCCGCTTTCCCACCTCCTCATCACTCTGGGGCTGGGTGCCGCACCATCCCCCCCTGCGAGGGCTTTATATCCACCTGCGAGGCTACAGGCATGTCGTGGGTGAGGTGGGGAGCCACGGATGCCAGGCCTGCAGAGGCAAAGACTGTCCTTCAAATGCCAACTGTGGCTCTGTCGAAAAACACCGGAAGTCCAATCCCCCATGGCAATGAACTTTCTCCCTATAACTTCCACCTGATGAGCAGCCAAATGCGCTGTCATTAGCAAATTGTTCCCTCTGCCTAGAGCGCCCTGCCCCCGCCTGGACTACCACACATCCATTAAGACCCAGTTCAAACATCATGTGCTCACATGTCACCCAGTTCAGCGTTCATACAGGACAGGTGAGTCCACCGCTTTCTGTCCTATATGAAGTGGCGATGTTATCAGTTACATGTCTAAAGACCACCCTGAAAGGTGAGGTGTCCGATTAGTTTGGCCCCCTCGAAGGCAGAGGCCACCCACCCTCCAATGGGTCCTGTTCTCCGGCACCAGTACTCCTGCCTTCCTCAGTGCCTCCTGCACAAGTAATGGCTCCCACGTAAACAGCGACATCTAGCTGTCACTGGGGGAATAAATTACAGAAGACGTAACTTAAATCCTTGAAAACATCACGTCTAAACGGTGGTCTATGCCTAAGAAAAAAACAGGAACATATTTTAAGATTCAGAAGGCATTCACCCTTCACATCCACAAACCTTTCGCATCCACTTAACAGGGACTCCAAACTGTGACAAATCTAAACTCAGTTTGGATTTCCACCCACCCTCAACCTGCTCTTCCTCTCTTCTTTATAAATGGCACCACCATCTAGCAGTTCGTTAAAGCAAAACACAGGAGCCAGCCACAATCCCCTTTTCGCTTACCCCCACCTTCTAATCGAAAGAAGGTCAGCTTCCACTTCCAAGAGTGATCCCACACCCGCCCATGTCCCTCCACCACGCCCCTCCCCCCAATCACCCCAGGTCGCTGCTCTCGCTCTCCCTACATCTGTTCTCCACACAGCAGCCTGAGCGATCTCTCAATACCAAGAACTTGACCCCTCCGATAGTGGCTAGTGACCCGAGAAGGAAGCCCACATCCTTGGATCAGACCCTGCGCAGCCCTGTCTTCCTCTCTTCTTACTCTTCCAACCTCTCCATCTAGCCCCCAACTTCTCTCTACCCTGGGGCCCTGACACCAGCTGCCGTTCTGTGTCCATCCTGCAGCTCTCTGGCTCAAGGACACCTTCCTCTCAGAAGTCCTCCTGATCACCTGTCTGAAGTCTCCTGTCAGACCTCCCTCGACAAACTAAGAACAAGGAGGGCAGAGGCCTCAACAGAATTGGTCCTCAGATGCTCCTTGACTCAAATATGGCTCTTTACAAGTTTATAAAATGAATAGTTTGTTGCAACTAAGGTGCTCCCTCAGAAGACCAAAATTCACTCAGTCAATACAAGAAGGAAGCGAACAGGGATTTATGGAAAATATGGTAAAAGGTCCATCCTCAGCACCTAGCACAGTCTCCGTCAGCAACTATGCACTTGGCAGTACCTGCCGACTGCATGGATCCCAAGTTCATCTCTGGACATCTATCGTACAATCATGCTCGATGGTTTGTTGTTTTTTTTTTTTTTTAATATTTTATTTATTTATTTGTCAGAGAGAAGAGAGAGAGCAAGCGAGCACAGGCAGACAGAGCGGCAGGCAGAGGCAGAGAGAGAAGCAGGCTCCCCGCCGAGCAAGGAGCCCGATGTGGGACTCGATCCCAGGACGCTGGGATCATGACCTGAGCCGAAGGCAGCTGCTTAACCAACTGAGCCACCCAGGCGTCCCATGCTCGATGGTTTTGTCACATAATTCAGATAGAACTTCTTATATAAAATAGTCCCTGGGGGGCATGGGCTTGTGGTAAACATCAAAATCAGTAAGACTTTTTAAAAATATTTGATATCACATTTTGGAGGTTCTGATGCACCAATGAATTCATTCACCTGCCAGGATGTTCTGTGGCTTATCAGTCTCGAAAAAATTTCACTAATCATTCTAAGTTACAAAAGCATCAAAATGGCTAAGCATTAAGGTAAGCAGCTTGGTAACAGGATTCTGATTAGTACATATATTAAATCTTATTACTTTTGACACTATGAAGCCTAATTTAAAAATATGCCTCTATGACTAACTTCTTAGAAAGCAAAAGGGAAATACTAAAATTTCTGGCCACTGATGTTCAACAAATTCACAGGAACAAGGTAAAAAAATGCCTCAAGTCAAGCAAACATAAAGATACCTTAAGGATCATTAAAAAGCACAGAGCAAGACTTTTGTAGAAAATGGTTCTGGTTTTTTGTTTGTTTGTTTGGTTTACTATGCTCCGGAGACCTGCTAAAAAGGTTTCACTGAAGAAAGGAATTATGCCTGGAGAAGAACGGTTAGAACATTCTGTGTATGAGGAACACTGCTCAAGATTCATTATTTGATCATGAAACACTGTCCACTTTGTTGACACGGTTTGAGCTTCCTGGGGCAATTTGGCAGTGCCTATCAAAATGTGAAACAGGCACGCTTAAATCACAAAGACCATTTCTAGGAACTTCCTACAGCAGACTTGTACTTCTGCATAAAAATGTGAAGCATTAAAAAAAAAAAAAAGTGAAGCATTGCTTGCAACAGCAAAAATAACTATAAACATTCTAAATGTCCACCTGCAAGGGACTGAGCAAATATGGCACATTCATAAAACTGGATACTTCGTAGCCTTTTCAAAGGCTGAGGCCCAGATACACACATGAAAAGACGGACAAACACCAACAAGACATGGGTGTTGGTACAGCCAGCCAGTTGCTGAATATGTACAACCTATAAAAGCACAGACACCCCCCTCTAACTGAGGCTATGCTAATGTGCACACACGATGTTTCATTCACTAGACACGACAGGCCCGGAGCCTAACGATGACAAACACTTCCTGGGCCTAAAACATATACATGAGAGAATCCCAGCTGAAACATGATGAAAAATGTCAGATAAATTCCAATACAGACATTCTACAAAATACCTGACCAGTGCGCTTCAAAACTGTCAAAGGCAAGAAAAACGTGAAATTGTCACAGCCACAAAGAGCCCAGGATACGACAACAAAATATAATGTAGTATCCTGGATAGGATTCTGGAACGGAAAATAGACACAAAGTAAAAACTGAGAACATCTAAATCAGATAGGGACTTTAGTTAACAGTAAGGCATCAATACGGGGCCACTGGTGGTGACAAATGTACTATCCCAATAGAAGATGCTAACAGGGGAAACTGGGGGAGGGGTACACACGGAACTTTCCAGACTACCTTTCCATCTTTTCTAGAAATCTAAAAGTATTGTGAAATAAATGTAGCTTTAAAATACAGGATATGAGCAAAGGAAAAAAGGTACTGGTTGCAAAAACGAGAAAATCACGAACTCTCAGTATATTAAAAGGTGACTCAGGTCAACCAGATGACCGCTATTCAAGTGATATCTTCCACAGGTGTACTGTCCAAGGTCGGCACGTGCTGCGTGAGAACGAGGGGTGGGCCCTTCAAAAAGTGAGAGAGTCTATACGGCTCTGGATGAAGACGGAAGAAAATGCATGGGAAGAGCCGTACAGGGATAAGCCAGGACACGAGACACAGCATTAGGCATTTTAACAGCGAATTTAACGTAGGGAATTGGTTAAACAGGTGTCACTGGACTGAAAACACCCACCGCTGATGCCAGGGTGAAGGACCATTACCAGAGTGGTGTAGAAAGAACAGGCAAACAAGCAGAAGCAAGTCCCTTCTCCTTGCCTCTAGGGCGCTCTCCTGTGTCCCTGACTGGAGGAACCTAATAGGGCACCAGCTGGCAAAGGAAAAATGTAGTTCACAGAGCCCCAGCCCCAGCATCCGCCAGCAGAGCTGAGGAAGTTGGGTGTGGAGCTTCAGTGGGCTTCTGCAAACACCCCGCCAGACAGTAACGAGACACAATTTTCCTCTGCACCGAGCCTCTCCCTCTTGCCACAGTCAGGGTATCCCGCTGAACGAGCCACCAGACCTATCTTCAGGAACATTAACTATTCATCTCTCCAAGTCAATGCTTGTGCCACTCAGAATGTTCTAGAACCTGACGACTAAATTGTCCAGTTAACCACACAATCCTCATATAAAATACAAAGGAGAAAGGAAGTACTTATTCTTTTCCATTCACTTTCTGTTCCTGTCACGTCAGCCTGCATGTGCCCCCTCATCTAGGCCATGAGAGCTGCTCTGGTTTCCAGCGTCTTTCAGTGTCCCCAACATTGTCACTGCCTCCTGGGACAGCTCCTCCCAGTGCTCAGCTCTGATGGCTGTGCCCCCCAAGTCCTCCCAGCACCAGGGCTAAGTTATTATTTCCTGTAGTGTTATCTCTGTGGTCCCACAGTGTGCCTGTCTGCTTTTTTAGTCCAACACTAATTTGATCAACTTCCTATATTAAATTCTCTGCTGAAATACCTGGCATCGTTACTCTTTTCCTGACTAACACAAAGAGTTAAGGGGAACAAAGGGGATTTCTTACTTTAGTCTGTATCGTTTGAGACTTTTTATGAGGATATATTCATGTACCAGACATGCCACATAAAGCAGTTTAAAAAGACAGATCAGTATGCACTGACATGGAAAGACATCCACCATCTATGAAGTGAAAAAAATGAAGTTGCAAAACATTGTGTACGGCAAGGTCTCATTTTTATTGAAAAGGCTCTGTACTTATGTTTGTGTCCCCAAAGCAAAAGCCAGTAGAAACACACTCATTCTGTGGGGAGTGAAATGAAATGGGGGAAGGATCACTTTCCTTTTACCTCACACACTCCTGTAATTATGTTTTGTTCTTAAGCATGCGTACAGTATTTTTAGGTAAGTATGTGTAAAAACACACACCCAGCCTCCAACTCACACCTAAAAACATTATCTTGGACAACCCAGAGACACACCCAGTGTTTCTCAACCAAGGCAATTTCTGCCTTGGTTTCTCCCTTGAGGGGGTTGGGAATTAGGAAACATCTGGAGACTTAATGGCTGTCACAGCTCCGGGAGGGAGTGTAGCTAGTGTAGCTAGTGCTACTAGCATCTGGTGAGCAGGGACCAGGGGTGTTGCTAATCCAACAATGCACAGGATGGCTCCACAGCAAAGAATGATTCAGCTCAAGATGTCAGTGGCGCTGAAGCTGAGAAACTGCTCTGTAAGCTGGCTTTTTTTAGTGCCTCTGTGGTCAGAGCAGAAATAATCCACGTTAAATGCTGTGGACAGCTGGACATTTGCCAGGATTTTGCAAAGGGCACTTGGATGAGAAACTTTCTTTTAGGTTTGGAGAACTTGCTTTCTTAAAAAAAAAAAAAAAATTCAAATAGTTAACACATATATGGTAAAAAATAAGTTTCCTTTCCACTCTGGTCCCAGCCAGCTAGATCCCTTCTGACGAAGGCAACCGTTGTCCCCAACTTCTTTCCTGTTCCCCTCAAAGTACTGTAAACACAAAGAAGCATGAGTATATGTATGACCCTCTTCTCCCCCAAGCCCCACTCCGGGGGGCAGCATTTCCTATACTGCTTTGTACCTTTTTTCACTTAAATATCATGGAAATCATTCCATTTCAGCACACATTAAGCTGTCTCTTTTCAGCAGCGAAAGAGTACACACTATGATCTCCTGAAAGACACTGACGTGGTTTCCGGTACTCCAAATGCACAAACAGGCATTTGGGCAACACATTAAAAAAAGCTGAGTAAATTCTGAGAATTGCTGGATCACTTTTGATAGAGGATTTTCTTTTGAGTTATACAGTCACAAAAATAGGCAGATGAGTTACTAAGTGTTCTATTTAGATATTTTAATAATTATGTTGATATTCCAGAGGCCCAGCATATGCCTTGTAGGCTAGTCATAGGCAGACTTCCTGGTCACAGGAAGCACGTAGAAGCAGACGATTCCTTTTACGACTTTGTTTTTAACCTTGGGGAGCCAGAGCAAGCATAACTACAAGGGTGAAAAACCAGTCAGTGTGAAGCACTGGTGAGGGTGTGGAGAAGCAGAAACCCTCATGTATTGCTAGTGGAAATGTAAATGGTACAGCCGCTTGGAAAAACAGCCTGGCAGTTATGTAAAATGTTAAACATAAAGTTACCATATGATCCAGGCGGTTCCACTCCTAGGTATACACCTGAGAGAAATGAAACCGTATGTCCACACAAAAACCTGTATACAGGGGCACCTGGGTGGCTCAGTGGGTTAAGCCGCTGCCTTCGGCTCAGGTCATGATCTCAGGGTCCTGGGATCGAGCCCTGCATCGGGCTCTCTGCTCAGCGGGGAGCCTGCTTCCCCCTTCTCTCTCTGCCTGCCTCTCTGCCTACTTGTGATCTCTCTATCTGTCAAATAAATAAATAAAATCTTTAAAAAAACCCCTGTATACACATATTCATAGCAGCATTATTCATAATAGGCAAAAAAAAAAAGGAAAACAAATACAAATGTCTATCAGCTAGTTCACGGATGAAGAAGATGTGGTCCATCTACTCAATGGAATACTATTCAGCCGCAGAAAGGAATGAACAACTGATAAGTGCTAGGACATGCATGAACCCCGAAAACAGTAAAAACTACCATAAAAGACCACATGTTGTGTGATTCCATTTATATGAAGCACCCAGAACAGACAGATTCATAGGGACAGAGAGTAAATGAGAGGTTGTCGAAGGTGAGGGAGGAGGGTGGGGGACGGATCGGGAGCGACTGCCAATGGGGAAGGAGGTTTCTCTCTGGGGTAGTGAAACTGTTCTGAAATTAGTGACAGCTGCACAATTCTGAATATAATAAAATCCACGGGACGGTACACTTCGCAAGTGTATTCTACAGTAAGTGAATTCTATGACATGTGAATTACGTCTCGGTGAAGCTACTATATACAGACACACACGTATAAAATACAATACATACATGTATGTGTGTGTATATGCACATGCATGTAAATATACAGAATGTATGGAGAGCCCCTTGCATACTGTGGCCACTAAAAGGGAGCACCCTGTGGAAAGAGTTAAAATGAAACCCAGGGTAATCCAAGGTGCTGTAGGTAGAACGCAGTATTTTCAATGGAAGTTGGTGGTTCATTTGTTTAAATGTATTGGTATTTAGTATTCACAATACTATACACTCCTTCGTTCTTAATTTGTTAGAACCTGAACATCAATCTGCTAATGAACAGATCTACTGAATGACTACCTCATGCTGTGCCATTTCCAGGTGCTTGGGAGAGTCAGGAGGAGGGAAGAGGGTTCTCATCCTCAAGACACCTAAACCGTTCTTAGGCAGAGAAGAAAGGCAGTGAAGGAAGCCATCAGCATACAGCAGGCTTTCAGAGATGGCAAGAAACGATCTCCATGAAGAAACACGCTTTCTAGATCAAGTTTTCCCCAGTATTTAATAGATCCAGAAATCCTGGTTTTTAGAGATTTTTTAAGATAAAGAAATGAATAAAAATAGTAAATTGAATATTTTTTTTAAAACCGAGAAAACAAAACCCCAGGGTCAAAGATGATTGAAGAAGTAACATTAAACAGCAAAGCCAGTCATTCACCATGAGTGTTTATGATGGTCCATGATGAACAGTAGATTTTCCTAACAGTTAATGAGCATGACCTTCTTCCTTGTTTCAGACGGTGCCACATTCCACATGTCTACTGCCTCCAGAGCTGGTGTAGAGCCTGTGCACGCAGTGAAAAGAATGCATGGCCGCCATCGTCTTTAAGCACAAGCACACACAGGAAAGGTCCTGCTACATTCAGGCAGAATCTCCCATTGTCTGAAACAAGTATCATATTATGGGAATCCATTTCCTTACTCCTACCTTGTATTACTAGTTAACATTCTGGGTAATTCTATAATGGGAACAAGTGAAAACTCAAAATCTAAACAGAAAAGAGATAATGTAGCACAAGGTGAAGAGCACGGGGTATGGAGGCAGAACCCCTTTGGGAATGATCAGGTATGTGACTTTGGGCAAGTGACTTTACTTCTCTGAGTCTGTTTCCTCACCTGTAAAACGGGATGTGACAACACAATAGCAATACTAATGCTACTAACAATAGGTTCTTGTGACAATCCAATGACATTTCTTGGGGGTTTTACTACGTACACTAAAAAGTTAGCTAGTACTATGAAGCCTGGGAACCCTCACAGATCACGAAGCTCTAAAAGAGAGGTCAATTTTCTCATCCCCGTTGTCTCCGTCTTCCATGCAAAGGCCTCTGGGTCTCACGGTGCCTATAGGAGACCAGGGCCAACCAGGCAGGCAATAACCTTTGCTGAACAGCCTGATGAATTAGGACATGGGCGCGTGGCAGACCGGGAAACCGTGAATGAAAACCACAACCACGAAGGCTTTCCGAAGTTCATTTGGACACGGTTTTCAGAATGCTGCTGTATCTGAGACTTGTTATTTGATAAGCCCACAAATTTGTTCCAAAGGTACACGTGAGGGTGCAATGACCTCACAGCTCCCTGCCTCCACTGCCATGGAAATTCACGCTAGGAGTCTAAACAGGTTTTTGCTTACCATGTAGAGGGATTAAACAGCATCAGAGGAGGTTCAAATATATAAACTGAAACTGGTCAAAACAGAATAGCCACATTTCAGAAAATATACCATTGGTGAGTTTTTTCCGTGATAAGGCTAATATTTCTTAAAAGGAGGCACAGTGAATTTAAGACATTGACATTTATAGCCGTAGCTCGACGCTTACTCTTGGAGGCCCAATTATCATCCCTGTCCATCTTGTAAGTGTCATGTCTTCGTCATCTTCTAGACCCCAGCTAACTGTGCCATCTCCTACTCCTTTCTGGCCTTCTTCCAGTTCTTCCAACAGTCGAAAATTGCGAGGGACTTTTACTCCTAAAATAAATGGAAAGAAATTCAAGATACTAGCAACTCCAGGGGAACCTATAAGCCTAGATCTAGCTGCTCGTTATTACTATGTAGAAATAAAGATGCTGACATGCAAAAACAAAAACAAAAAAAAAAAAAACAACCAAACTGGCTGAAAGTGGTCGTCCCTTAAACTTGCTTACAGAGCTTCCGGGACGGAGCAGCATGCCCATGAGGAAGGGCCGTGGTTTTGTTTAAGGCGAAGGACCACTAAACCAAGCCTAGAAAGACCATGCCCCCTCCCCCCAGGTCCCGCAGCTTCGATAAACTTCATCAAGAGTTTGTGTCGATATGTTGATCAATTTGGGTCCGCAACAGATGAAACCACCAATAGTGGTATCATGAGTAGCAACTGCTCGGAAGAGAAAAGGCTCCTGCTTTTGTTTCATTTTTATTACACGTTTTTGAGGCTATGACGCTCAAACCACCTTAGGAGGAACAACCAGCCGCCACAGCCACATGATATAAAACCAGTATTCTCCTGATCAGCTAAGAGTCAACTGAAGGCGCCAAGGATAAAAGTTTCAATTATTCAAGCCGTGGTTTCTCTCTTTTGAAAAAGCCCAAAGAGAGCGGCCGGTTCTCTGATTTACTTGTTTCCAAAAATTCCAAAGCCTGGCCAAGTAGCTCATGGAAGAAATCACACAAACACATCTCATAGGTTCAAGCTACTATACCTGAGTTCAGATTGAGGCTTGAGCCATTTCTGGGTGTTTTTCAGAACAGAACCAAGGCACTGGGGACAGATGGGGGACGAGGCTGTGGAAGGGCAGGGAGAGCAACTCTCTTCTTGTGCTTGGGCTCCAAGCAACCCTCCCAGGAACGCTCTCCCAGCCAACCCTGCCTGCCTCTCTCTCCCCTCTTCCACCTGCCTCCCCGGCATTTGAACAATAACCTCTGGGGAAAAAAACCTCAAATTCAGACAAATTATACGCTCTCTTTTGCCTTGAATGCTGAGCCTCCGACCGGCCAGACTCCCTGAGGTGAGCAGCCTCCACGTAGCCACGTAGCCGTGGAGAAAAACCCACTGGGGGGACTGCGGACTGGGAGGTGTTCCCAGGATCTCTCAGTGTTTCCCGAGGTGGGCTTCCTGCTATTATTCGTTCAACTGGAGTAAATACCTGAGCACCTGCTCTGGGTCGGGCACTTTTCTAGGCAACGGGACTAAGCAGTGAACAAAACAAAAATGCCTGCCCTCACGGAGCTTATATGGTAGTGGGAGACATATAATCACAGAACAGAAATACAAACCAGAGAGGACGGCAGCTGGTGGAGTTCTGGAGCAAGGAGCAGTAGGGGGAGGAGCTCCAACTTTAAACGGGGAGATCAAGGAAAGCCTTACTGCGACCGGGTGTCCTGAGTAGAGACCCGAGTGAAGGCGCATGACCCACGCAGAGCTGAGGGGAGAGGATTCCAAGGAAGAAAGAGCAAGTGCTAAGACCCTCAGGTAAGACCTTGCCTGGAATGTCACAGAACAGCAAGATCCCAGTTCAGCGAGAGGCGGGTCAGTGAGAGGGAAGAGCAGGGGATGGTTAAGGACTCCAGTTAACTGATCTGAGAAGACACTGCGGTTCTGAACAGAGGAGTGGTGGGATCTGACTTGCTTTTTAAAAATAGGATCTGACTGCTGTGTACAGAGTGAGGTGAAGGGAGCTTCGGCCTACTGTCAAAATGCTGGCAAAAGAACACGCTGGCTTGGGCTGGTGAAGGTGGTGAGAAGCAGTGCGATTCCCGGTATCTGGGAGGCACACACCGCTAAGACTTGCGGCCAGGCTGCCTGAGCCAGTGAAGGATGGAGCTGCCAGTGGTAGTTACACAAGAGGATTTAGGTGGTGATAACTGAACACTTCACCTGACAGTTCTGTATTCATTTTTTTTTAACGTTTTAATTATTTGACAAAGAGACACAGTGACAGAGGGAACACAAGCAGGGGGAGCGGGACACAGAGAAGTAGGCTTCCTGCTGAGCAGAGCCCAATGTGGGGCTTGATCCTGGGACTCTGGGATCATGACCTGAGCCAAAGGGAGAGTCTTAACAACTGACTGAGCCACCCAGGCGCCCCTCTGTATTCATTTTTTTAAATATATTTTTATTTTTTTAATAAACATATAATGTATTATTAGCCCCAGGGGTATAGGTCTGTGAATCGCCAGGTTTACACACTTCACAGCACTCACCATATCACATACTTATTCATTTTTAAGAATAATTTAAGGCCAAGTAATATACTAACTTCCCATGTACAATGATGGTTTGGTAGAAAACTTCCTTTTAGCACAAATGTAAGCAAACGAGTCGGCTGACTGAAGGTAAGGGTAAATGACACGGACAGTACTTTCAAGGAAACAGAATAAACCGGAAAGCATACTTGAATGGCACACTTGTAAAACACTGGCATTTTTCATCTAAATAGTCAACTGCATTATTCGGCTATACTGGCTTGCGTCCCTCAGCAAACACGAAACTAAAGGATGTTCGGAAACTAAAGGATGTTCGTGATGTTATACGCAAAATACCAGACAATACAATGTCTTTTGTCCAGAGAGAGTTAAATCTGAATCTTTACTAATCCTAAGTAATTTGCCTGGGCAGCGGAGCAGGGAGGGGCATCACTGTGTAGAGCTACTGCTATTACCACTGTTTAATGTATAAGCCTGCACTAACGGAAATGAATACCGAAGGAATACAATCATACGGAGAGGAAGACTGATAAATGTCAGATGATGTTAACAGGCTGAACTGTGCCCCTGCCCATTCATATGCTGAAGCCCTAACTGCTACCACCTCAGAATGTGACAGTATTTGGAAATAAGGCCTTTAAAGATGTGATTAAGTTAAAATGAGACCTTCGGGGCACCTGGCTGGCTCAGAAGGAAGAGCATGTGACTCTTGATCTTGGGATTGCGATTTCGAGCTCCACGTACGAGGCGGAGTTTACTTAAAAACACACACACACACACACACACATATGTATTTTTAAAATCTCTTAAAAATATATAAATTAAAGGGGCTCCTGAGTGGCTCAGCTGGTTGACTGTCTGATTCTTGATTTTGGCTTGGGTCATGATCTTGGAGTCAGGGGATCGAGCTCTAGGTTGGGCTCCTCTTTGGGTGGGGAGCTTGTTTGGGATTCTCTCTCCCTCTGACCCCTCCTCCCTGCCCCCGTGCGTTCACTTTCTAAAACAAAACACACACACATAAATGAAAAATAAAATGAGCCCATTAGGATGAGCCCTAATCCAATCTGACTGGTGTCCTTAAGAGGAAATTTAGACAAAGAAACAATGGATGCATGAGTGCACGGAGACAGTGTATGTGAGGACACAGGGGGAGGGCAGCCCTCTGCAAGCGAAGGGAAGAGGCCTCAGAAGAAATAAACCCGTTGACACCTTGAGCTTGGACTTCTAGCCTCCAGAGCTGTGAGCACATAAATTCCTATTGTGTAAGCCACCCAGTGTGTGGTACTGTTACAGTAGCCCTAGGAAACTAATGCAGACGCTAGGTGACATTTTAAGCAGCTTAACAGAGTTGAAAAGGTTAGAGACCAAGATGATAACAGCGTTTATCTCTAGGTGTAAAGATTATGGGTGATTCCAACTCCTTTCATTTTCTTTTAAAAATCATTTTATTTTTTTATCATGGTAAGTGTACTCTTTAATCCCCATCCCCTACCTTTTCTGTATTTTCTAATTTCTTTTACCATGATCTCATTATGAGCAAACAAAACACCTAGGAACTATGCCAACTACACTCTGGACAAGGTCCTACGTCTGGGCTTTCACATTTGCTGTTCCCTCTGCCTGGGACACTCTTCCCCCAGATACCTATCAAGCTCTCTTACCTTCTCAGGCCCTCATTCATATGAATAGGAATCTGACTTAATGGTTTTTAAGTGACTAATTTTAAGTAA